>JARDXD010000085.1:0-31905 GCA_029218145.1 Aphanocladium album
TCCTCCTCCTTCACACCCCCATCAAGTCAGCTAGCCCATCCCACGCCCATACCCCATGGGATTCCCTTCATAACCCCGGAATCGCCCGCCGCTCTCTTGTTTTTTTGTGTTGTATATTAACAGTCTGCTTTGCCTCTCCTATTAAGCTTCGTCTGTTCCCACCTGTTTCTCTCTTCTCCATTTTACCTTCTCTTCTCCATACCAATCCTCAACTCTCATCCCAACTCCTCCCATCACCATCCATCTACCTCTGCTCAACAACAACAGTTACGCCTTTCTATAGAAGGCAGGGTTCCCAGCTCGCGACCACCCCAACGAAATCTATACCAAACACACACACACACACACACGCAAAGGCGCTTCACGGCGAAAACACCACCGCCAAGATGATGGGCCGTCCGATGGAAGAGATCGTCTACGATCAGCTCTTCCCTCGCCCCAAGGTCTCCGACCCCCAAAACTTCCAGTCCCTCCTCCAGAGATTCCTCATCCCCGAGGTCCGCCAGGAGACGCACTCGTTCTACGGCCACATCGACACCCAGGAGGCCAAGTACCCGGGCCTGGACTACGCTCATCCCACACACCGCATGCGCCTGAGCCGCTGGCCCTGGCACCGCCGTCTCTTCCGCGCCTTTGACTCGCTCGGCCTGACCCGGTTCGAGATTGCCGGCCTGACCAAGTGGGAGGGCACCAAGTGGGCCAAGGAAAAGTACGAGAGGGAGCAGGGCATCGCCATCCGCGACACCACCGCCGACGGCTTCCCGACCTGGGAGGAGCCCGCCCAGTGGGTGCGCCCCTTGCCCGGCAGCCCGACCCTGCTCAGCTCCAGCCCCATCAGCAGCGGCATGTCCACGCCGCCCTACCAGCCCGCCGACGAGGACGACGAGGAGGAAGACGAGGAGAGCAGCGAGGACGAGCTCGAGAGCGTCGGCGTCGAGCTCAACGAGCGCCTCCGCACCCAGGCCGCCCGCCGCGACGCCGGCGACAACGCCGCCGTCCTCGACGAGGCCTGGGAGGAGTGGCTCAAGACCGCCATCGAGTCGGGCGAGCTCGCCGTCGTCACCGAGCAGATGACCGACTCGGCCGCCCCTCGCCGCTCCGGCAGCGGCGGCAGCAACGGCCGCTCGTCCCCCTCCGCCCTGCCCGCCGCCCTCATCCCCCACGGCATGCTCGACCTCGCCCGCGGCGGCCAGTGGTCCGACGTCCCCGAGTTCCTCCAGCCCATGCTCCGCGAGGTCATCCGCGGCGAGACCTCGACCTCTGCCCGCAACGACCCGGCTCGTCCGGAGCTCGGCGCCACGCCTCGCGCTCTGAGTCGCCAGCTCACCGCTGCCACTCCCCGCTCGGCCATGGGCTGGAACTTTTCCGGCCAAGTGACCACTGCTTCTCGCACTGCCAACCCCAGTGCCTAATAAGCGTGTGTGCTCGAGCGCCAAAAACAAACAAAAAAACGCAACAAAATATATCAAAAAAACATACACACAAACAGCACAAACGCATAGACCATAGATATGCGAGATTTTGCTTTACTATATACACGCTGGCCATGATGGAGCGAGAAATGGAAGCTCACACCAGCAAAGAGTGCATTCACTCACGATTTTTTTGTCATTTGGGATTTTTAATGGAGTTTTAGGATACATTGCCACAGCCTTGGGACGATTTTTTCTTTCATTTTCTTTGTGTACAGCGATTTACTACTTCAGGCGTCTGCTCCCAGTTTGGGACTCGAGTCAAAAGATGGATAATTTTCCTTTTCATTTCTGGTCCATAGCTTTCTTGCTTCTCTTCTTCTCTCCATTCATCTGGAATGAATAGATTTTCTAGACAAATATAAAGAATGTTTGCCTCTTACATGACATCAGCTGACGCAAGCCGTGCTTCATCAACCATGTTACCCCTACCAAAGTATTCTCGATGGCTGAACGATCAGCAAACCAGCTAATACCAAAGCATGGGCCTGATGACGACTAGATAGGGTGTGGTACTTTGGTTCTAATGTTTTTTATTTCAAATCTACCATCTGAATAAAAACCCCAAAACCCAAAGCTACTCCTACTCCGCCCAAAACCTTGACCAATAACGCCCGCTAACCATCGCAACTTAAAAAACAAGACAATGTTTTGTACCGCCCCTGATCTCTTCATCAAATACCACGAGACCAGACCAAAAAATCAGCCCTAGCAACAATAGAGTTGGTGTTACAGCTTGCCATCAACGGGTAACCTTTCCTAAAGCGGCAACCCGCGGTAGCGTCTGACAGTTAAATTCCCCCCCATAATCCAAACGCCACGAAAACCGAATCCGTACAGAAATCTGCAAACTACTTACAAGTTGCGCAGAAAGGAAAAGTCAAAAAGAGTGAGAGAGGAAGAATGCGGAAAGTATCTGGGGTGCTCATGCTTTACCGAAGTCCCAGCCCGCCTTGGCTAATACAAGGTGAGCGCATGGGCCTCTTATTTCTCAGGCTCTAGATGCGACCATTCGGGCACTGCCTTGAGCTGCTGCCACATAAACTTTTCCAGTTTCGTGGCGGACTTGGCGTACGGTGTGCTCTCATTGTTGTATTTGCGGCAGTTGTCAAAGACGAGGGTTGCGTCTTTGATAAAGTCTTCTGGCGTCGCATATTGGTCCGCTTCCAGCTTGTTCTCCATTGTACTCAGATCCATGGGCTCCTTAATCACGTCGTAGTAGTCCGCCACATCGTCGCGATTGACGGGTACCAAGAACGGCCAGGCAGAGTTGTGGTTCTGCAGGTCGTTGAGCAAATGCAGAAGCTGGTTATAGTTGGGGCCGTGCCGTGGCTGGCGGGCAAGCTCATCCATGTCCGGCGACCAACCCGACGCACGGATAGCAGGAATATCAAGTGGATCGATTTCTTTGATGCCGTTCTTCCACTCTTTCGGTGGAGGGTGCACGTTATGCGACTTGGAGTAGGCGCGAATCTTGGCTTGCACGCACTCCTTCTGCTTTAGCAGAAGACGTCCAACTTCCAGATATCGGATTCGCGGGAGCATAGAACACTGCATAATGGTGCCGCCTTCATAGTCTTTGATATAGCCCATCCAGACGCTCCGATCGAGTGTAATCTCCTTTGTGAACCCTTGCTTTTTGAAGTAGCCGATGGCATAGTTATCGGCGTATGTAAGGAAATACATGACATCGCTGGTCGCCTTGACGTAGTCCTTCAGGTGACACATGAGATGAGCACCGTAACCCTTGACTTGTTGATCCGTGCTGATGGCGAAAAAGACAATTTCGGCAAAGCGACGGCCCTTAAACGGACGGAATGTAACGCCACCTACTACCTCGAGCGGCTTCTTGACGATTGCTATCGACAAGTGAGTTCGATCGTAGACTAAGCGGGCGATATAATCCTTTGGCATCTTAGGCAGTTGTTTTTGGAACAAGCATTTGAGGCCCGTCAAAACTATGAGCGATTCGCGACCGCCGTCATTGTTGACTACTCGGAATTCGATTTCGTTATTTCGTTCTTCGATAACACCAGGCTGTAAAGAAATTAGTCGTCAATAAAACAGATACAGCGGAAAGCAGCGCCTCAAGCTTACTTTGTCTGGGAACGGGATGCGCTTCAGAGTAGGCGCGGGCTTGTCTTTCGTCCCAGGCTCAACTCCATCTTCAACTTTGACATCTTTGTCGTCGTATTTTTCATCGCCGCCGTTGTCGCCGTCTCGTTCATCATCCTTTTCTTCTTGGTTTTCTTCGTCCCTGTCATCGTCTTTGTCGTCCGCGCCGTCTTCGCCACCATCTTCAGCTCCATCCTCCGCGGCGGCTTCGTCGCCATCGTCACCACCAGCCGATGCGCCCATCGCGGCAGCATCTATTCGGTCGTCATCCTTATCTTCGAGCGTCTCATCTTGTGGCTCTTCAGAGTCGCTATGCTTGACGCGCTTTGGAGCTGCAGGGGAGGGGAGGTCTTCCTCAGCTTTGCGCTTCACTGCTGTATGATTGGTCAGTACTATGCGCAAAAATGAAAACGCGACAACCTACAGTCTTCTTTGGCGTCCGACATTGTGCAGACACCCGCGGCCTTCAAAACCAGCAAATAAATACTGTGCTCAACCGCTTTCGAAAGTCGATCACGGCCAGTGTCGCAGCTGCGGAGCTGCGCTCGCGACGGCTGGTGGATCGGCTTGCTTACGTTATGACCAGCGCCAGGAACCAATTGGAGCTAGACCCGATTGGTGTCAACGGGACACGCATTCACATCGAGCAATGGGAGCTCCTCTGGATCATCCTCCCGCGACAGCTTTACGAATCGAAGCTTTGATCCGACCCATCACACGACGACGGCGCGCAGCAACAGTGACTTACGAGCCCTCGATTAAGGAAACGAGGTCGTACGTCATACATATATACACTACATGGATTCATCGCTGCATGAGGTCTGGCAAGCTGCTGCTGGCAGTCCATTCCTCCCCACCATCGGCAAAGGCAGCCAATTCTTGGTCGGCTTTGTTCTGCTCCTGTTGGGAATCTCCGCTACTGGTGTTTTTGCGTTGAGTAAGCTAGCGAATTTGCGCTGATGCCCGCATGCAATTGCTAACAACAGCAGACCGTTCACTAGTCAACGTCTTTGCAGTAGGCGTTCCGGCATCTCTGGCACTGGCGTAAGTTCCGGCGTTCGATGCCGTTCAAGACAATCCTTGAGCTGACATTTTCTAGTTACGGTGTTGTATACATGTTCTGCGCGGTCGGAGTCTACGTCTGAGATACCCCTCACCCTTATAAAAGTCGGAGCGACGAATACTGTATATTAGTTGGAACAAGAACAAAAGGCCACTGAGCGCCACTTATATTTCATTTTTATGGTTTAATTTCTGCAATTATTTTCCCATCACACTCACCGGACCCAAGCTTCTACAGCTACCGAAAAGACTCTTTCACATCATGGCGGACATACAACCAATCCTTCGCGCTGTGGCAACCTCCACGCGGCCACTATACCAGCTTCTGCGGTGCATCAATTTCTCTCCAAAAGTCCACGTCCAAATTACAGAAGAGGGCATTCGCTTTGCAGCAGACCATGCAAAAGTAATGCAAGGTAAGTACTGCAGTTCGCTGCCTTGAAATTGGCTTCTAACATGCTTTCAGGAGTTGCATTTCTCAACAAGTCCCTTTTCTCCTCATATTCTGTCAATCTACCGCCTGCCGAGGATGGCGAAGCGCCAGAACTTCCAAACTTTCAAATCACCATTGCATCATTTCTCGAAATCCTACAGATATTTGGCGCCGTTGATGTAGCCGCGCGAGCCCAAAAAGCCGACCAAGATCCATATCGAAGCAACTTGAGGAACTATCGCCCAGATGCATTCAGTAACCAGACATTGGGCATATCTGGCACCTGTACTTTGCTCTACGGGGAAGAGGGTGACCCATTCAAAGTCATGATCGAAGAATCAGGTGTCAACACAACTGCTGGCCTCACGACTTATCTACCTGAGATTACAGACGACATACCCCTTGATCGCGATGATATTTGTTTCAAGATCATCATGCAATCGAGGTCGCTTCTGGATTCTCTGGCTGAGATTTCGCCCACTGCGCCAGTGAAGCTGTCAATCACAGCAACCAAATCATCTCCCTATTTATCATTTACTGGGAAGGGTGATTTGGGTAGTTCGGACGTTGATTTTGCGCGAGGCAGAGAGCTCTTGGAAACGTTCAGCATTAGTGACAAATGGACTCAGTCGTACAAATTCGACTTCATCAAGAGCTCGACTGAGGCCATGAGAATCGCAAACAAAGTCAGCTTGCGAGGCGACGGACAAGGAGTGCTCAGTTTACAGTTCCTTGTTGATATTGAAGGAGGTAAACGCAGTTTCTTGGACTTTCGCTTCGTCCCGTTTGCAACCCATGATGAAGAGGACGAAGAAGAAGAGGACAATGACATGGGCGACGAGCAGGAGCTGTAGAGAGAGTGCCAAGGCAGAAAAAAAAACCGCGCTGCTGCGATGTTATACGATGTGTGGACCGATCTAGTATAGCGAGCTGTGTCAAATTTACTACTATCGTTTGATTCTTCTCCATGCGCATTTTTGATTCATGTAAGCAATGAGCTAATCATCTAGCGCAGACGCTGGGGAAGCCGAAAGCGCGCTAATTTCTTTCGAATGTCAGATTTAAAATAGGAACAGACGCCCCGCTAACACTACTGACTCGTAACAAATATCGGAGCAATTTTTCCCTCGCAAAATTGGCATTCCCTGGAATGGAGACAGGAGCATTGGAGGGAGACGTGGGCATTGGAGGGAGACGTGAGCATTGGAGGGAGCCGTGAGTACTGGAGGGAGCCGTGAGTATTGGAGGGAGCCGTGAGGAGGGAGCCGTGAGCATTGGAGGGAGCCAGGGTGTTGTGGCGCTGTACTATTGGCTTGTCTACCCACTCCAAGGGAGAGTTGACGCTGTCGCAAAGCTTAAAGGTTCACCACTGTGTGCTCCAACTCATTTGTTCCCAGACGGAAATATTTCTTTGCTCCTCTCCTCAAGTTCGAGCTCAATTCGATACGCAACGTGTTTTCTGTTCCTGCATACCAGCACTACTCAATTTTCCCGGAACTCCTGACCTGAGATTGGCTTACAGCTCAGACCAAGAGTGTTGATTGGCAAGCCAAGAAAAAAAGCCATCCGAGCGCCTCAAAATAGCAGCTGAAACGACAAGGGTGCGCAGCCTTGGATTGTCAGCTCGCCTGATACCCTTTTAAGGCATAAGAGGCAACTGCAAAAAAAGATGGCAAATATGGAATCAGGCCCCAGCCTTGTGCTACATAAACCTACGGGAAGCTCGCCGTCATATGAACCGTCTGGTCTCGTTACCTGGTCAGAATATCTTCTCTCTGGTGCAACCATGTGGTTTACAATGTGCATTGGAAGCCGCAAACCGGCGCAGCTCCCCGCGAGGCCCGCATCAGCGTATGACGACACAGCGCCACTACAAGAAAAGGCAGAGGTGCAGACTCAGCCAAGATCGAATCCAAGAATGCCAGAGAATGCAGCATCCTCCTTCTTGAAGACGGCAACTTCACGCGCCATGCGAGAGGCGAACAATGTTATTTGAAAACCGTCGCGCTGAGCCGAATTCAAGTACAACATGTTACGATACTTCTGGAATGAGCACGCCAATTCATTAATCCTGCATACGACTCTGGATATCGGAAATCTCAAAACTATATGGATCGTCCTCGACGCAACATGCGCAACCACTGGCGCAACCACTGATTCACCGCTCAAAATGGGAAATCATGAACCAGGCAAAAGCATGTCACAAAAAATCCATGCGCCATTGTGCGGGCCTGTACCTGGTAGAGCACCGGCTCTTTCGCGAGGTATTGAAAAGATACGGCACGACAGGCACCGACGCACCCGCTATACAGCAGGTAGCCAGCTCTCACTCGTCAAACCCGCATCACGCGATGTGCTCCTCATCTTTGGGAGCTTTTTCTCTCTTCACAAACAACCGGCCAGAAAGGTCGCCCACGGGAAGGGAGAAAGGGAAGTCGACCGAACCGAGCAGCTGGACGAACAGGAGATACCAGCCAAACATACAGAAGACAAAAACGCACGCTCCAGCCGCCTAGACAGTCAAATATCAACACTTTATTCTGTACTCATGTTTCCCCGGAATAGTGATGTGGTACTTACAACTTCAAGATTGTGAAATGTCTTTGTGTCGCCCTCAGCGGCCTTCCAGTAGGCACTGGCCAACAAGAAGAAGGCAATGTCGAGGAACAGAAAGATGCAGAAGAAGACGACATTGGTTCGAAGGGAGCAGATCAGGTACATAAAGACGACAACGCCCATGAATACGAAGAGGAAAGCTGAAAAGACAACAAAGTTAGTAGTCATCGTCCGAATAGCAGCTGGCAAAACATATGCTTACCCAGGCTGGATTCGAAACTAGCCACCCCGGCAGCTTTTTCCGCGGCTGTAGTGGCACCATCTGTGAAAGCACCTTCGGCGTTGTACCAAGGCGTTAGGGTGGCGGCAAAGGCGAGCCAAAAAGCGCCTGCGATCGAATGTTAGCCGAATTGCAACGCGCGCTTGCGAAATGAGAACAAGATTAGGCAAGAACACCATAGGGAATGAAACAAAAGGACGGCAAAGTTTTGTTGGACCGACGTACCGAAAGACCCAAAGACAACGTAGACAAAAGTGTTGCCAAGGACCCATTCCAGAACTGATCCGATGACTTGAAGCATGCCGCCAAAGAAGTAAAAGGCGCCAATGGTCGCGGCGCCGCCACCACCAGCACCTCGCCACCCCATCAGTGTACAGCCAAGGGGTGTAGAGGCTATGAGAAACCCGAGAAGTGGACTTTGAGTTGATGTTAATACCCAAGTATACAATCCAATGCTCGATAGGAGGAAAGAGGTTCAGACCGTTCTTACAGAGGAGTTGGGTTTGCAAATGTCTGTCGAAGGCTACCTTTCACGCGACTGGCCGGATTCAGGTAGAGCTTCTCGAACATTTCATTTGAGACCGTGACACTCTGCACCTGGTGAAGAGGTGGCGTCGTATGCTTGAACGACCCAGCGTCGGAGTCTTTCTCGGCGAACACCATCTTGACTGCAAGTTATTATCCGATTGAAGCAATTCAGTGGCTCAGGAGTAAAGGAACAAGTTTAAAAAAATGGCAGTCTTCGTTTTCTACAAGACAAAGTACAACAATGGAACATTCGCAGCGGGGGACCAGCTACTTGACCTGTAGGTCACCCTCCGCTGTCCTCGGACCAATGCATCCCATTCTACTGCAGCCCAGAACTATGGCCCCAGGCAAATTTCGGCCGAGCGGCAACGAAGCTCTCCTTTCGAGATGCACTGCTCTGCACACAGATCTTCACCCCCGCTGGACCGGCCTGGACTTCACCACTTACGTTCTGGCACCAGTGGCTAGGGTCGCTCAAGCTCCGAATTTCCCCGCAATTTGGAGCAGATGTTCAACTGGGGCATGGGGTTTGACTTACTAACGCGCTAGGTTGGGTAAGAAGTCGTGTAGCTCGGGCGTGGGGTACGATGAAACTCTGTGCTGGACTGCCATTCGACGGCTCCGAAGCTAAACTGAGATGTGTGTCACCAGAGGCTTGAACTTTGCAATCCAATGCCCGCGGAATATTGCGCCGGCCTGGACATCAAAGGTTGCTACAATGGGTGGTGGTCGCCCTTCCCCCCAGCCGGATCGATGCAGAGGCACGACTCGAAAGCATGCATGTGTGTGATGTGTGTGACGAGTGGACTTATACGGCGGCTACGACTTGAAGTCGGTTAATAAACTTTGTGGATAATAGTAGTGGAGTTTATTGGAATGCGTGTCTCTCCTCTTTAGTGGATATCTCTCAAGCAAAGGACAAATGCGGACGGGCACTGTAACTATTGCCCGAGTCGCGTCAGTTGCAAGGGAGCCGGTGGCGACGCTTGTACGGTGTGATTTGCGCCATGATGAGAAGGCTCGCCTTGTCGCCGCTTGTGATCTCAAGGCTAAGGATTAGATACTCCTATGCGTATATTTGGTGGTGTAGTGACCATCTCTTCGGAAACAGTAGAGAGGGGCTAAGCAAGGTTGGGGTAACTAAAAAATCTTGGAAGATCAAATGTGCGCGTGACTTTGCCGTATGATATAGTGATTACGCCTCTGGCTGGCTCTATGTAAGACTCTGAACCATTCTCGGTATAAAATGCGCATTTTGACGGCTGAAAAGTGATCTTTCAATTCAGAAAATTGCATATAGCGTTTGGAAAACGGCAAATAAATGTGCGCGGCTTGTGGCCTTAATACGGGTTATCAACCGCTTACTAAACATCTGCCGTACAGGGAGCAGACGCAGGCAACAATGGCACATCTATAAAGCAGAAAAGACACTGGTTAGATTTACTTCTTATTTATTTTAAAGAAAAGTAATTGTATATGGACTATGTTATACAGGTACTGTTTTCTTTCCTGAAACACCTCTATCTCTAACCTAGCGTGATGTCATTGCTCATCCAGCTTATACCCGACTGTGCGGTAAACCAACCATAAAATTTCAAGTGTGTGGCTGCCTGCATCTGTGTAGACTAGTTAGTTACGCTGAAGCAATATCGGTCGGGAATTGCAATATATTGGATGAAGCCTATGAGTATTTTGCCCGCTGTAGACGAATATCACCATGAGAGTCTGACCACCATCGTACTGACCACCATTATAACACAAGTGCTTCCGATACTAAACCACTAGAATTCAATTTAGTATAAGACATCTTTAACATGAGAAATTCTGAAGAAACCATTGACAAAAAGGAACATAAGCGACATTCTAGAAGGGTCCTGGTGCCGTTCCGACCGGTACTGTGCCCAGTATGGTCGCATGACTAGAATACGCGGTTAGTTAAAGCTTACTGATTATCTAGTCGCCACCAGGAAAAACGACTCTGAAGAAGATATTCAACTATAGTAGGGTTTTTCTGCTGTTACGGTATTGTTGCCACCGTGGTACGCCTGGCTATGAAGGCTTGTGCGTTCGACATGACTCGCGGAGTGCTCTGTAGCAAAATATATATTAAAATAAAACATCTGTTCTCAACAATCCTCCAGGACCACTACCAAGTGTCGCCTGGTTAGCTCAATCGGTAGAGCGTGAGACTCTTACGAGAGATCACCATCTCAAGGCTGCGGGTTCGACCCCCGCATCGGGCTTTTCCTATATATCTTCGATTGAACAAGGGCTTGGTGTTTTTTATCTATGAACCTGGTTTCTTTTTTCTTTTTTTCTTTACATATGTACATTTTGAAAAGAAAATGCATATCAAGTCATTGAAGCCTTCTGACGTGTCGCAGACAGGGTGAACAGATTATTATATAGGGATGTGACAAGCTTTTCTCGGCTTGATTGCTATTTCGTCTATCTAAACCTTTTTTTTTTTTTTTTTAGCAAAGTCAAGTGCTTAGAATAACATACAAGCATGTTATTGAGGCAAATCAGCGACCTCTTGTGGGCGGTTTCAGGTGAGGCGGCTGGTTGACCATCTTCAACAACACTGGGCATCAACAGTCTTGCTTTTTTTGTTCCCCCAATCAAGCGTGCAGTTTGAATTTAGTGGTGTTGGCAAAATAAACCCTCTACGACACTGTGTCATTGTAGTCTGAGCTTCGCCCAGGCGACTGTGTTCAAGTGTGACCTGACCACATGGCACAAGCTGTACGACTGAACAAGTGCAATCAAAATCATGTCAAAACACTACGCTTGAATCTCCAAGCATATGATGTTTTTGAAGCTAGGTAGGGTTTTATGATAATACGTCCATCTACTTCGGTGCGAGACGTATGCTAACATTATTGTATCTATATACTGTATGGTCCATGTTGATTCTACGCCACTTGATGGCACCCGAGCTGAAGGAACACGTAAGGCCGGCACGATTAATAACGAGCCACGTCAGAAGTTATTGTAGACGAGGCCATGCTTCGCCGGGTAATCTGCTCAAGCTGTGCAAGACTATGTATTCAGAAAATTGGCTGGAAACAGACCAAGGGTCTGCGCTTGCAAAAGTCTCCCGATATCGCGACATCATCGGCGCGTTTCCGACCAGAAGTTGCGGCTAGTTAGTAAACAAGCATTGGATATTGGGCCATCCATCAAGGCAGTCTACGCCAACTATGCAATCTCCGTTATTGCGCACAAACCCAACACACTTACTCGGTTGGGGATAGCCATGGCCGGGTTACAAGCTAAGTATCCTTGCAATCCCGATAGAGGACGATTCCCCGGCTTTAGGATTCCCAACATCGTAAAGCTTGTCAATTTTGAACAAGGCTTGGGCGCCGTACACATATTGTACGACCAGTGTGATTAGCCCCAACGTCATCATAATCTACGCAGCCCAGAAGCTCGCCCAGTCTCGTCATCGTCGAAATTGACTGCTTACGCGTAACACCACTTCTTGATGCGGAATCCACCATACAGGATGAGCAGCGAGGCAGAAAGCTGGCGCTAACAACTGCCACTGAAGGAAATGACGTTGAGCGAAATGGTTTAATGTTTTCGGTGTCTGTCAGCCAAAAGGTTTCCTTCCACGGATGCTGTGTGGCGATCTACCACGATGCAGCAGTGTAAGCAATGGTGGGTTTGAGCCTGGTTCGGCAGGATTTCAAGGATCAGAGGTGGATCGCCGCCTTCTGCCCCCAAGAAACCTTAAACAGGCTCGCATAACCCCAAGGTGGCGAGCGAATCGTCGTCAATGGCGCGGCAAATCCACCCAGGGCAAGAAAAGCAAATGCATATCCTGCGCAAGGCTTCCAATGAGTCTTGCAGCAAGGCGAACACGGCTCTCAGCTGAAACTTTTCTGACCACACCAGTCGCGGTGAACTTTTTTGGAAGCCAGCCTGAGTCAGCTCTCGGCGCAACCCTACTAGGGAGTTTTGTGGTGTGATTGTCGGTGTCAGCCTCGAGAACATTTATTCCGCCCAGATTTGCGGGAAAGGAAAAAGATGACGCCAACGCTCATCATCCGGAGGCACGAAACCAGCGAAGGAGTATGGATCGATCCCTCATGGGAAGGCGGGTTTATTCCTTTACTTGGAGGAGCCATCCGGTCCAAGCCCCCCCAATCCTTTGATGCCGGGCCTGGGACTGATGGACCATGGGGAACGCGACCGCTGGAAGTCGTGTCACGTAGCGCGCAAACAAGACCACAAAAGACCTGCCAGAGGGTCTTGCTGCTACGGTCAGGGCTGGTTACCTGTTGCTGATATGGTGGGCATCCATCGCGACCATTCAGTGAGCGATTGGCACTGGCCACGTTGCGTCTGCTGTTGTACATAGGTGAGCACTACAGTGGCTTGAAAAGGAAGGTCAGGTTGTTACTAGAAGCTAGCTGTGTGGAGCAGGAACCAAGTGTGCCAGGCTTGTGTGGCGGGCCATTACTCTTAATTGGTTGCCACACTCTGACTTGGATAGGCAAAAGCGAGTTGAAAAGGTAAGGCCGCGAGTTTGAGACATTCATTGTGCTGAACAGCCCGGCGCTCCCGTCAGCATCGCTTCATGATACCTTTCTAGATAAACTCGGGGGTGCAATGCGAAGGCAAGAAGTTGTAAGAGGGGAAGAAAAAAAAAATAGTCGCAAGTAAAATCGCATTCTTCATGAGGAATTGTAACACCACGCGCCGCTACCTCGGCTTCATGCCGCGCATTGCGCATCAAATGTCGACAAGAGTGCTGCGGCGCTCCAGGCGGTAGAGGTCTCACATGCGCTCGAGCCAAGCAGCCCGGCGCCGGGGTTATTGCACTTTTGTCGTGGCCTAGGCAAACATTTAGTTATTATTGTTGGGGCTGGTGGTAATCAGCACACCGTCACATAATGCACCTCGCCTAATGGTTGAGCGAGCCAGCCCAGTTGTGGCGATTGGTCGGCGCGACCGGCCCAATTGCCAGTCACACTCCAAGAATACTCACCGGCCGGCGGAGGCGCATTACTCACGGGCAAGCAGAAGTGGGAAATCTCCAGTGAAGAAATAATATCTTGTCATTTTGTCCCAAGTGTAAACGGGTTTAAGCGAGAAGGGAGCGACGCTGTGCTCGTCGCTCTGTAAGCTCAGCGGGCGATCAGCAATAGCAAATGGATGGACTACATATGAGATGGAGGCGGCGTCACAGACAGCGCCGGGCCGTCCCCTGGAAACGGAAAAAAGGCTTTGCAGCATAGGAGTCGATTGCGGGAAAACAAGCTCGTGACGACCTTGCAGTGGACTTGACTGCCGATCCCCCCCCCAGCTGTGCTACGACGTTGGGTAATAGCCAGCTTCTGACTATAGCAGGCAATGCCAGCCAGCCCCAGGACCTTCTAGTATCAGCGCAGCAGGCATATGCATGATGGTGGCGCTCGCCCACCGCCCCGGCCCTTTTGCGTCGAGACGGTGGTGGCCGGTCGATGCGACATGCCTTACTGGGCATCGCCCAAGTCGCTCTCTCTTGGCTCACACACCACGCTCACGGCAGAGCCACCCTCGGCCCTATACCGAGAATGGGCTCTTCCTCCAGTAGGTAATCGGCCACTTTGGCAGCCCTCCGGAGCCAGTTGCCTCTTCTTGCACTACTGCACGAAAGGACCCTCCCCCATCCATGAGCCCCATGAGTCGCGCTAACCCGCCCGTCATCATCCCAGGCAAGTAAAAGCGCAGGACCGCTGGCAGGCAGAAGAGGACACCCAACCCCGATGTGGCCGAGCCATGGGATCCTTGGGATTCCGGGTGCACAGGCTCGAGGATGTGCCCAGCCAGCCGATGATCCAAGTGTGGATGGCTTGGTGTAAGATAAAAAGAGTATTATTATGACCCTTGCCCACCCCTCCCACGCCGCCTCAATGTATCCCGCCTCACATAAAGAGAAAAAAGACACACAAAAGAACAAACCCTTTTGGCCCAAGCCTCTGTGCCACGTCTCGTCCTGGTGACCACCCCGGCAAATTCAATATCAATCCCCTTGTCCCCCCACCAGAAGCAAAACGCTTCCTCGCCGACGAGGTTGGCCGCATAAACACCCGAGCACTGTTGACAAAAATACTCTGTGCGCTTTCTTTCAGCACCAAAGGAAACTCTGACATAAAAGACATCAGCGGTGTGCCCGCCACCACAGCAAACCAAAAGCACAGCCGGCGCACATTCTTTGTACTGCAGAATTGGGGTTCCCAAATTATTAAAAGTAGACATGGTCTACACAATCTGATTCTTACGTTCACGATTATACAACGAAATGGACCATTCATCGCTGGGGTTCGCCTGGGGCCGCATGTCCCACCGCCGGACGCGCTCCGGTGATCCAAGCAACAACGCGCCACCCATCGAGTTTACGAGCGAAGGCACCAAGTATACACTGGAATCAGAAACACCGCTACCAAAGTCTCCGGCTCCCCAGCATACTCGCTCCAAATCGTGGAGCACATCAAAGGAAAAGACGGAAGCAGCAAAGCGACAAATATTCTTTCAGTTTGCAGACTATCCCAACTACAAGGCTGCCTTGACTCCGCCAAATCCACTCGAGCTACGCCGTGCCGCCTCGAGCTCAAAAGGAAGCCACTACAGCCACAAGACTACCAACAGCACTTCTTCCGTTTCGACCAAGAACACCTCGCTCTATGGTTCGCCCAGCTCCATCGAGGTGCCTCAGAAACCGTTTCCCGCTACGCCTCCCCAGAGACCACCGCGCCCTGCTCGAGGGCTTTTTGAGGATGATTTCGACGAGGAGCCTGCGCCGGTCGCAGATGATATGGCAATGGACCACACAGCCGATGAAAACATCCAAGGCCTGATCTTCCAATCTGATCAAGCTTACGAAGACGTTGGACTGGCATTGGCCGACGCCACTTACAGTGCATATGTCGCACAAGCCAAACCAGATATGCTCGTTCTGAGTCGCGGTAATTCAGTGCGACGCCGACGTCAAGGCCTCACTCCTCCTGTCACAGCGCGGAGGAATTCGATCCAGAGCAACAGGTCCATGAGGAGAAGCTCGATTCAGTCCGCTCACAGCTCTACGAAAGGCCACATCGCACGCCCTCCGACGACCAAGAAAATGGGCAAGCGCAACGTTTTGCTCCCACGCAAGCTGCGACTGACACTTTCGCAAAGCGTCAGTGATCTGCTCACCAGCCGTGCATCAAAACGTGTCTCTGCTGCCAGCAGCCTGTCATCCGTCTACTCAGAATACTTGGAGGAACACCCTTCGCACAAGCGCAACAGCTCCATCACGGCGGCCAAGCGCCTGTCGGGCCAGCAATCCAAGCGCTTCTCTATGGAGTCCAGATCTTCCTTGTACGCCACTGATGGAAGCAACCTGACTGCCTCGCAAATGTACCACCGCGAGATGCTTCCCAATTCGGTCATGGCATGGATGGGCGCAGACTCCATTTTTGGCGAGCCCGATGACATGGACGAGGATGATGACGAAGAGCTGAGCCATGAGTTCGAAGACAAATGCAACCTGGCACCGGAGCCTGAGCTGTCCCAGCTACCGGGTCCGGCAGATGCTGTCGCTGATGAGCGCCCGCTTTCAGTCGAGGGCTCGCCGCCACCTCCTCCACCCAAGAACCCTGCCAGATTTGGGGCGCGCACGCGCACGTCCCAGCTGGCCCCCATTCCCGAAATGCTCGTCGCCTCTGCCGAAGGTGAGCGCCGCCGACGCAGGAGCAGTCTGACCAAGACGTCGCCCAAGTCGAAACGCTCTAGCGGCAAGACAAAGGCGGTGCCGCGCGATTCTTTGTATCTCATCGGCACTGCGTATTCCAAGGCGAGCCCCCTGTTCCGACACGGACACATTGAGTTCCAAAAGAGCCCCAAGCTAAAGACCGAGGATGCCGATGAGCTCGGCTACGCCAGCCAGCATGTCGACTGGCTCAAGTTCCACTCGTCCATTCTCTGCGATGCTGGCGATCTCGACTCTGGCCTGGCTCAAGATGAAGCCAACGCCATGGCTGACGAGCTCGGCGACTGGTTCGACGAGTTTGGCTTCGAGTCTCACGGCGCCCTCATCAAGTCGGGCCGCCCGCGCAAGTCGAGGAAGTCATCGAGCATGGAGTCGTCCCGCAGCAGCGCTTCGAGCTCGTCTACCATTTCAGACGCAGACTTGCCCATGCCGGCCAGCCCAGAACGATCGCCGTTTGCCAGGATGCAGAGCTGGTCGTTTGGCCAGGCCGAGCGCAATGCGTCCGCGCCCCGCCGGGACGAGCACTCTTCGGATCCCATCCCTGTGGTGACGGAGATGGAGCTCGGACTCAACACCTACGGACTCCCTACCGCGGAGGAAGCCTCCGCAAAGCAGGTCTCTCGCCGCGTCAGCGGAGCGAGAATGAGCTGCAACTTGAGCGAGGATCTTGGCCAGTTCCTGGCCTGGAACCCTACGCAAATTAACGACATACATGAGGAAGACGAATGATGGAAGAAGTTTTGATTTTGATTTGACTGTGATACCCCGACCTTCCTTTTCTTGAACATTTTTCTAGCAAAAGCTCTATATTCTTTTTTTTATCATTGAGACATTTCGCGTATTAGTGGTACTGGCCAGCCAGCGAATTTTCATTCTTTAGAGGAGAAGCATCTTGCATTTTTTTTTCATCATTATCAAAGTATATACGTATCTAGAGGCGCTAGTCACCATTCTCTATACAATTTCTTTTCTACTTGAATTAATACTTTGTTCACCTGCATAAACGTGCATAGGTAGCTGTAACAACATGCAAGTTTGGCGCTCAGGCACGACCCCCACTGCATCGAAAGCCAGGCCTGCTGCTGCTTCTTCGTGGACCCCACCACCACAAACAAACACGACCTCACCTTTATCCTTCTTTCTTTCAACCTCAAACACCATATTTCTCAAAGCCTTTCATCAAGTTTAGCACTCGTGTCTTGTGTGAACATAGATTTCTGAACAAAGAAACAGAGCAAAAATACCCCAACGCAATCTCCTGTCATCCCAGACAAACAGACCAGACCCGTTTCAAGGCAACTGACGAAGCCCACAAACGCCCGTCATGCTTCGTCGGCCACCCACCACGCTGTCCATCACCGCCGAGGACGTCGCCGCGTACGAGGATCGTCGGGCCAGCGAGGCCCTGCTCGCCGCGCAGCAGGCCAGGGCCGAGGCCGAGGCGCAGGCCGCAGAGGCGCGTGCTCAGGCGCGTGCGCAGGCTGCCGCTGCCGCCGCCGGCGGAGGGACCGGAGGAACAGCGGCGGGGACGGTGCAGCAGGGCAGCAGCAGCCCGTCGGCGGGGAGGAGGGCCCGCGACGAACGCATCGGGCTGGGCAGACGGCCAGGCGGTCGATGAGGAAGGAGAGTATGATGACGCGGATGTGGTGCGTGTGTGCATATGCAAAATGCTTGCGCGCGCCATGTGGGGAGCCCGCAAAAGACGCTGTGCTTTCTTTTTAAACTTCAGCCAGATCAAAGCGCTCGCTCTAGTCTTTCAGCTCATCTAGGATGTTTGTTTCTGTCGTCACTGATTTCGTCATGCGCAAGTCTGGGCACAAAGCTTCCCAACGGTCCTCACTTGTGTGGCGGGGGAAGAAAAGCACAGAGCTTCGGAGCGTTTTCTTGGCAATGAGCAGCGACAAAGAACGGTGTCCATCATCGAAGAAACTATTTTTGGCCCAATCTACGGCCATGGAAATAGAACTGCTGGTGCATCACCCTCCACGTGGGCGGAGAATGCGGCGTCAAACAAAACCACTGCAAAACTAAGCGAGCAAACACCGTCAAGGCAAACAAAAAATTGTTCTTAATCTAGCTTGTCTCGGCGAGGGGGGCACGGGTAGAGTAACAAGAAGTGTTTCGCTTATTGGGAAAGCTGGTTCCCACCGGGGCTAGACATCGCACGGCCTTTACACGGACGGATCCGCCTCCCCCGAAAGAATGACTCTGTGTGTCGTCTCATTGACAGAATTTCGGTTGTCCTGTACGGTAATCAGGCTGCCTAAGCCCTCCCATCTCAGTTTTGGCGGAGTGCATTGTTTAGAGTTTAAGGGCATGCTTGCATTACTATGCGTGCAGAATGGCACAATCTACGACGCTGCTACTCGGCGCCGCAGGCAAATCTGCATACCAAGCACATGGCGCCAACCTGTCGCTGCACAGCAGTCTTGGCTAGTACACATGTCAAGTTTAGCAGAGAAATATAGGGACATTCGTGTTAGAAAAGAAAAATGCTTCGTATAAGCCTATGTGCTGAATCTTGGTGTCTTTGTGAAAATAGACCTATCACCATTCCAAGTCTGTTCAATCTCTTCAAGTGATATTATGCTTGGTGATTTTTTACTTCCCTGGCCCTTTTCCCCCTTTGCCTTCCCCCCAATACCTGTTTGAGAATCCAGTACTCCAATAATAAAAGATGAAAAATCCAACTATACAATGCAAAGAAATATGCGTGCGTTGCGCTATTGCTACAAGGAAAACATAAAAGAGAAGCGAAAATTGTCCAAGCCCAAGTATTTAATACAGCCCGCTATAAAGGCTCCATCATGCGAGCATTCATCCGCGCCGGGTGAGCTGTATCCATATCAGGCCAACCATCCACGCCACGCGCCAGGCGGTCGTCCAAAACTCTCTCGTGACAATCTTAACGACCTGCTGGCCGCGGCCCGCCTTCCACTGCTTGCCGTCGTCATAAAAGTCCGTGTCGAGCTTGATACGTGGGCCGCGGCCGTTTGTGCTATAGTCGTCGCCCCAGCCCCAGCGGCTGCCGCCTCGGGAGCCACCTTTGCCGACGCTCTTCTTGGCCGGCCATCGCGCGGCCGAGCCGTTGGAGCTGGACGACGTGCTGCGCGAGACGGTCGATGCGCCCGCGGACAGCCTGCTCGTGGATGACATGCCGTGGGAAGACCCGTGCATGCGCGACTCGGGCGGCTCGGCCTTGTCCTTGAACACGGGCAGAATCGAAGGACCGCCTAGCTCGGGCTCCAGCGCAAATGGTGTCAGATTGAGCGTTGGCACGAGAAACGCGCGAACGGCGAGGATACCGAGAGAGAGGAAGCCAAAGAGAATGTAGCGCATGTAGGTGTGGAACTGGTTCGGGAGCAGACACAAGTGCGTCTGGAGCGTCTGCTTGGGCGCGCCAGGCATGGGTCTACCGGCGGCATCAACGGGGTTATACATGCTTAACATGAGGAAGCCTGGGGTAGGTACGCCCATGGCCATGCTCATGCTCTTGACGGTAATTTCTCTGACACCACCCTTGGCCTCTGAGTGGACAAGCTCGCAGTAATCGTGGTCGTCACCGGAAAATACGTGTACAACATTTCCGACACTCTTGATCAGCTTGACCGAATCCTCCTCATTGAGCACGTTCTGATACTGGTAACCAGCTGCGACTGTGATGGCATTTCGCTCGTCAGGGTTGACAGGCTCAGTTTGACCCTTGGGCCGCTTCGCCGGCGGCCAATGCTCGCGCATAGGACCGCAAGGCGTACCGGGATCGCGGTAGAGCGGCACATGGGTGAGCAGGATCGTGGGAAAATCGGCGTGGCCCGCGCCAGGGTCTCTGGGCGATCGAGTCAAGTCGGCTGCTTCTAGATCTTCGACCTTGTGCTTGAAACGAAAGTCGCGGTCGATGTCGTGCCAGACCTTGAGCTCCTCCATGGCAAGTCTGCGCTTGGTTGACTGCACCTCATCCAAGAACTCGTTAACGGGTCCGTAGATGGGCTCGAGATCATGCGAGTGCCTGTACTCTGATGTGTCGGCGCTGAGCGAGACCGTATCGACCGAGACAATACTGTGGTTTCCCACGACATCCACGCGGTTCACATCACCAAAAAAAGCGCTGAATCGATTGCGCACCGGAATCTGCACTTGTGCGCCAAAGCCAAGATCGTGGTTTCCGGGTAAACTAGCGACGAGCCGGCGTCCTCTCTGGTACGGGCCAGGCACAGAGCCTCCCAGGTTGAAGTTGTCGAAAAAGATTTCGGCGAAGCGCTGGTATTCGCGTACCCAAAAACCCTCGCCGTATTTGCGATGCCATGTGTTGACCCATCCCTTCTCCTCGCCAGACCGTTCCCTGCCCCATTTCGGATCGACAAAGCCTTGCTGCCGCGTCTTCCACTCACGGCCGCCGTCGAACAAATCGCCGAGGAAGAATACGCTGTCGGGGTGCAGCTGATTCTGCAGCGCCTTGTAGCCTCGTCGGAGATAGTTGTCGGTGATTGTTACTGTAAGCGTTGAAAGCGGCCATGGGCGGCCGGGGTAGGAATGAGGATCGATGATTTGGGGGTCGGCAAGTAGAACCATGCGGTGCGGGTGTGTTCCTTTGTCCTGAAATTCATTCCAGTGTTAGTATTCCGGCGGAAATAGGCTTGCATATGGCTGCTCGACAGGCTGCTTACCCATTTCTCCCAATGATCCCAGCTGCAGTGCTCGACTTTGCTGTCAAACACCCACCGCTCACCCCAAAATAGAATAATGACCCAAATGGCTACCAGCGCATGCGGCAAGCTGAAGAGTCTCCTCGAGACGAGATTTCTGCGAACCTGGTGCGCGACAGCCAGCGCCACTGCTGTTGCAGCCCGTAATCCAGGCCCTTGCAGCCAGGCAACAGCCCTCCGCGCCTGCAATTTTGCCACGTCGGCCGGACTGTCGCGGTCAAACCCTCGAGCCATATTTCGTTGCATATAGCAACCCGCCGGGCAACAGGAAATTCTAATGTCTCGATTCGCTATTATCCGATCTCCAAAATTACGGCCTGTCGGCTCGTCCGCAAAGGGGGGTTGGGTTCCGGTGAAGTGGCAAGTTAGGCCATTAGCTGCGTAGATGATTGAAAAGAGTGACCCTGGTCGATATCGATGATGTTACTATCCTGCAAACCAAACAGAAAAATGGCAGCTTGGTCGCAGTCGCAAGTTGTTCGGAGGGGAAAAAGGAGAGCTGGCATGTCTCGGGATAGCTTGCGCGACGCGGAGGGTCGATTAAGTGTCCCCACCTTGGATACCTGCCCAGCGAGCGCCCGCCTTCTGGACTTCGCCCCTTGGGAGGTGCCACTTTTCGCCCATCGACTTACGTATAGATCAGGGGCGACACAGGAGTATGGAAAGTAATAGTAATAGAAATATCATGGAAAATGCAGCTTTTCGAGAATGATGATACAATATAGTTGTACAGAATTACTATGAAATGGATGTTGTTTAGGTAGTAATCGGTCAATCTCTGCTTCTTTCCAAGGTCTCCTTGTAAATAACACTGCTCATGTACACTTATAAACCAAAACGCCGTGCTCCCTGTAATGCTCCTCAATGTGCTTTCCAAATTCTCAGAATCGGCGTCTAACTGTTCCTGCTTCAGTCGATTCATCTTCATAGTCCTGGTCAAGTTCTGCTGCCGAATCGCGTTCTTCAAATCTGGCAGCCGGCGGCTCTGGTTTCTTGCGGAAGCTTAGAAACCTCTTAAACCCGCTGGGCTGCGCCGGAGGCCGAGGCTGAGAATGTGCCTCGGCCAACGAGTCATCTTCTGCCGTGTACTCATAATGCAACCGGGGCACTAGGATTCTGTACGGGACTGTGATTCCTGTCGGGTCCTTTGGATTGACCTCGACGTTCAGGCAGATATCCAATCCACCCTCCAGGTCCACTTCGAAATTGTGTGCATTCTTCATTTGTTTTGTGGTAAGACCGGTGGGTGTTCGGTGGAATGGCTTGATTCTTGGGTCATCGTAGGGCTCGTTGTTTGGCTGACTACCCATTGTCTTTGAGCGTTGAGGTGGACGCGGAGTGAAGTATGCGTCATCTCCGTCGGAATATTCATCGTTTGTGACGGCTCCACCGCGCAGGCCAAGCGGTTCCTCTTGGGATTGGCCGTAAGGGCTGGGGTAACGGCCTTGCGCCGGTTGGCCCCAGCGACCTAGGGAATCGTCGTCATCGTCATACTCAAGCTGTTTGCTTTGACTTCCTCTTCGCATGAAACTGAAAAGCCCAGTTTTGGGGCGATTGGTAGAATCCAGAGACATGCTTCTTGTGAGTTTGGCGGCTGGTAAAGCGCCCTTTTCAGGATTTCTTCTGGTCAAACTCCTGAGCAGACCACCAGAGATCGGCGGTCGTGGGCCTCGAACAGACTCGCGAGACCCGTCAAATGGCTTGGGTCCGGTGCGCTTGCTGAGTGAGAATCGCCTTAGCAATCCTCCGCCACTTGCCGTTGGTGGAGGGCTTGGGCTGCGCTCTTCATCAGATGCAGGCGGAGTTGGTGGTGGCGTCATGCCAGGAGACCATTGGCGAATAGAACACCAGTTCCTGTGAGGCAGAAGGCGCTTATTGTTGCGAGATTTACCATCTGGTCCATGCTGAAAGATTGGAATCATGCTTTCGTCAGTGTTCTTATCGAAATGGTGAACCTTGTTGCGCTTATTCAGGACATCAGCCAGGAGATCCGGGGGTGGCGTGTTCACAATTGCGGATGAAACGATGTTGGGCATGTAACGGGGGTCCTTGTGCTTTGCCAGTCCAAGTCGTGGGTTGGAGTAAAACTGACCGACCGCAGCAAGATGGACATCGCCGCTGAGAATAGTAACTCGCACAGATTTGTCCATGGCGAGATCTTGAAGGTCTTCCACAACGATGCTTCGCTCCTGCTTGTGATTCTTGGCCGTCCAGTGGTCGTTCAAATCATCCAAAACTTCCACGCCCCCGTCAATGTTGTTGAGCATCTTTCCAAAAACACCAGTTCTCCCTAGCGCCTTGACAGGGTCCATAAGTCTCGAAGTCAGGATATTCTCAAGCCAAACCATTCTCGGATACGCAATCGGTACACCAAGCAGAACCAGGAGATGCTCGACCTGTCCTTTGCGGACTTCGAGATACAGCCTGCTGGTGATCTTTTCCCAGGTCTTTTCGTCGATAACTTCGTGCTCGGTTCGCTCTGTCCGAGTATCTACAGCAAGTAGAGCTGTCTTGCCACCCATGGAGACATACACACTGCGACTAAGTTCTTGAATGTAGGGGCCCGGGCTGACGCCGAGAATCCAGCTGGGCTCGGATGTCTCCGTTTCTGGGACGATGCTCTGGTGCTGGAAAAGCATGTAATATTTGAAAGCAACAGCACCAAGTCCTGAAAAGACAGGCGACCGCATGTCGTGGTCCGGATAAGAGCCGTAGCCGTCAAAAACGTCGTGATCGTCATACATGTTGACCATTGGAATTTGAGACGTGGCTAATCCGAAGAGACCTTGGGAAAACCACATGCAGTACCGTTCAAGATAGAATTCTTCCAGCTGGTCTTGCATTTCCGGGCTGAACTGTGTGTGATGCTTGTTGAATGAATTTCTCACATCAAGCCAGTCTCCAAAAAGCTCGCATTCGTCGGCAACACAGTCGTTGTAGATTTGATCACCGCCTCCAATCATGACATGGAAGGGCTTTGCTTGATGCGTGTTCAGGACATCCCGCCACATTGGGTCAGGTCCGCTCAAATCGTCAGGCTTTACGCTAGTGCTAAAGCCATTGCAGCTGTAAAACATCATGTTCATGGTCTGTTCTTTGGCTGGAACCCAGAAAGCCATGCATGGTCCTCGGTTGATGCGATAAGCGATGCGTTGCTGCTTCTCGCGGAGTTCAACCTCGACATTGAAACGCCAGAAAGTGTAGCCCCTCTCGGTATGAAGCTGGAAGCCACGTACGTCCTTGTATTTTTGCGCCTTCTCACCGTCCATACCAGCTCGGCTTTTACGGCTAGTAAAGGAACCAGGGAAGTCAGGCGCACCGTTGGGAGGCTGCACATCTGGAGGACTTCGTGACATCTCGAACAATCCATTTTCTGTTTCATCCATGGAAAGATCCTTTCCTTCTTCCAAATGCTCAACGGGACGTACGTATAGTGTCTCTCCGCGACGACCGAGCTTTGGATGGCCAGCTATGGGATCAACATATTCCGGTGACAGCTCTCCTTTGATATGATGGGGAGCAGGTGGCAAGACACTGATGTCTTGCACGAAGAGCCGAAGCATCGGCGCAATTTCGTACGACGAAGCAGAGTCCTTGGTGACAATCATGATGCTTCCACGCCACATTTCTCGCTCAGATACTGGTTGGCCTCGCTGCGACCGGGAAGGAATCGCTTCCTTGCGTATACCGCAGTATCTCAGAAGAGGGCCACACTTGAGATAGAGTTGGGGCTTGAATCTGGTAGGCTCATTTGTGTCATCATACTCCCCATCGAAGGCTTCTGCTTTTCGCAGACGAGCTGTTGCGCTAGCGCCCTGTGCTTTTGTTTCCTCCCACCATGCCTTGTAAGGACCTTGCGCGGCGGTTTCGCTATGGACATCCAGTAGTGACCCAGAGAGTGTTCCGACCGCGGCCTTTTCCCATTCATTCAGCCATTCAGGCGGCTGGTATAACCCCTGGCCGGGGCGCAGAGTATCTGGGTTCGAGTAGAGCATATTGCCAATCCGATGTCTGTTCTCCTTGGTCGTGCCATCGTCACTGTCACCTCTCTCAAGTCGCCTTCTGGCGAGAGCCACACCATCTTCAATTTGGGGCTCTTCATACGGAACTGCCGCGGCGAACGTCTGTTGCGTAGGGGCGACCGCATGCCTCTCATCTGTAGGGTATTGACGACGATAAGTTGGTTCGGTTGCTCGACGCTGAATGGCTTGTGGGATCTCTTGATGCATCTCATTCTGCGGTTGTGTATCGCGCATCTCGTAGTTGTCATTGCCATAAGCTGCGGATGGAGTAGGAGGCAGTTCCTTGTTCTTAATGGAACGGGGAAGAGCATTTCCAGGTACAGGTACCAGTGGGGAGTAGTTTCGAGGAACTGCTTCGGAGCCGATGCGACGATGCTGAGGGAACCTCTCTGGTGGATCTTGTACGCCTCTGTTGCTTCCAGTCCGCGCCACCGGATTGGGGGCTGCAAGAGGTGACGCCCTGTGCTTCGTTGGCTCCAGAATCTCGGGGTCAAGTCGCGCAACCGGAGATTTGGCAGCGCGATCTTTGAAACTCAAGTTCCGTTTGGGAACATTTGAGGAAGGTTGCTCCAAAGGCTGATCGTAATCGTCTGCTGGGCGGTATCCCGCTGAAGCAGGAGGCTGCGTATTTGGCTGCATCTGCTGGGTCCAGTCGTGATGAGCGGAAGGACGTGGCCGAGAATCGGCAGTAGGTTGTTGCCTTGGTATGGTCTGCTGTACTGTTTGCCTGGGCACGGTATTCTGGGGTGCAGTTGGACCGTCGTTGGGAGTGTTGCCAGCCAGAGCCTCGGCGTTCCTGGCTGCGCGTTGCCTGGCGCGCTGCTCTGCGGCTTCCACGCGGGCTCGTTTTTCTTCTTTTGTCATGCTGTCCAACGTCAGCTCCAGGTTTTGCAGCGGTGATCGATGAGTGGCCAACTTTTTGCGTCGATCGGACGTTGCGCTTATAGAGGCCCGTGGAGGTTGTCCAGAGACATCGGCGCCGCGGGCACGAGCGTCGCCAGCGGAAGTGGGAGCAGCCATTGGAAGCTGGGCAGGTGCCGGAGGCATATCACGATATGCGGAATATGATTGATCGTTTGAAATACCTGTCTGAGGTTGATAGCTCGAGGCTGGCTCGTGCCTGGCGGGCGGCTGGGCGGCGGCTGGTGCAGGCATGTATGGCTGTCGATAGCTCACTGGCGGGCCACGAGGCACATCCGGTGCTTCTGGTAGCGACGGGCTGGCTTGCAAGAAGTAGTCGTCCTCGTCGTACGGCATGCGTCGTGGCTTGCGATCAGAACTGTCGGGTGCCAGCTCCGCAAAGCCAGCCTTTTGGTATGATGGAGGTCGTGGAGTCAAGCCCTGGGGACTGACACTGGAGGCTGTTGGAGAACCTGGCGCGAAGATTGATTCGGAGGGAGCTTCGGTGTAGGCGGTTTGTGTGGATGTACGGTTCGTCCGTCGTGGAGGCTGGCTGTCTAGCGATTGTCTTTGTTCGGAGGGAAGCTCGTACTCGCTAGACCGGCGCTGGTGACCGCCTCTCTTGTGCTTGGGCAGGTCGCCCCAGTTTTGGGCCGACATGGCGGGCGCGTACGTCAAAAATCAAGGTCGGCGATGATCCTGTGGGAAATAATGCAAATGGAGAAGAATATTATGTGCAAATAAGGCAGGCTAAGCATGCGCGCATAAAGCTCCAGATGGGGAGACTGTCAAGAGTGCAGCGGACTCGAAGCACCCCGGTCCACGCCTGAGACGGCACGGAGCACCCAGCACACAATGTCGCCCGAGTACCCGAGATGGACGATGTGGAGCTTCGGCAAAGCTCCAAGACCCAGATTTGCTCAATGGCCAAGGCAGAAAAAGGTGAGTGAAGCAAGGGAAGCCAGAACAGACGAGCTGCGGTGGGAAGCACTGGCGAAGCTTGGTTAGCTGTGATCCACCATGGCAAGCCAGGACAGGACTGGCAACGGACCAGCAGAGACTAATTGGCACCGCCAGCAAATACGGCCGCAATGTGGTTGGTCGAAGCGGTATTCTTGCCAATGACTCGCAGGAAGCAGGCAATCGAGCAGGCAAAGAAGCGGTCGGGCATCAGCATCAGGTGCGAGCTTGGAGCTGATGGGGCGAGAGGCGTCAGGCTGGAGTCGACGTGCACAATAAATTGAGGTGGCTGGAGGATAGGTAGGCCGAGCCTGTGTAAGCTGCAGAGCGACCCAGGTACGGGCTGTGACACCCCTGAGCGGCTTCCACAGGGCAGCAGCACGAAGCCGCTGGATATTTATGATATCAATGATGCCTCTTGATGATGAATGCAAACGCGCCAGAGCAGGCCTGGTGAGTATGCATTCGCAGGTGCTCCCCAATACTGGGCATGCGCCTCAACAACCAAGCGGCTGGTGGCTGGGGGCCGTTGGTGGGTTTAGTGGATTTACAGTGACGGCCCGCGGCGTGCCAGGGGATCGCAGGCTGCAACCTGTCCCTGTAACTCCACAGCAAGTTTTGGCGGAAGAATTTTGCTGCGGCGGGTTGATCAGCAGGACAACCAACCTCATGAATATAGGAGTCTCGCCGGGAATTTTGGAGCCAATTCGAAGCCAGGCGCAAGTCGAAATGACGGGCCAAATTTAGATGTAGAGACCATGTGTGAGGTGACAGCCCCATGTCTTGCATTGTCTGAGCCAACCAAGTACACAGCATACCTAGTAATATCAGCAGGAGAGCATGTCATCTTCAGACAGGCATCACACACGAGTTGGCGCCTAAATCCCAAGCCATGGTGCACTTTTTTGTATCAATTCTGCGCTGTTGCCTCGTCCGCTACCTTGCTCACCCGCCCTGCACACTGTCGCGCCATCACCTCCCCTCACCCCAGATGCCGACACCCAATGCCAGGCTTCTAACATCAAATATATCCCTCCTGGATATAAGATCACGTGGTCTATTAGCTCAGTTGGTTAGAGCGTCGTACTAATACTGGATTAAATTCAGTATCAAGTAATGCGAAGGCCGCAGGTTCAAGCCCTGCATGGACCAATGTTGTTACCTTTTTGTCGTGGGCGGGTGTGTGGGCTTTTTTTCTTTTTGGTGGGACTTACAATAGATATGCTACAGCCTCCACGGTGGGAAAATTAAGGTAGGTGAAGTAAAATGATATGGGGGTGAGGGGAATAATAGGACTCTGAGGCATGATTGGATTTTTTTTGTACTATTTTTAAGCTTTTGGTACAATATGAATACACGAAAACTCTGCGGTCTATTGTATAGATATGTACGCGCCAATGAGGGCTACCCGGCGTCGGCTTCCACCTACCATTTTTCGAGCCCTTGACAACCTCAAATATCTCACCCACACAGCATCACGTGGTCTATTAGCTCAGTTGGTTAGAGCGTCGTACTAATACTGAGTATAATTCAGTATCAAGTAATGCGAAGGCCGCAGGTTCAAGCCCTGCATGGACCATCTTGGTTATCTTTTTGGTGGTTGTGTGCGGTGATGGTGGAGGTTTTTTTTGGTGGGTTAACGTTGTGGGGCAGTGTGAGTGCAGCGGTTGTGGCGGGTGCGTGGCATGAGATGGCATAACGTTCTCGCGCAAGTCACTTATCGTTACACATTCATTTTTTTATTACTGAGGTGAGTGATCGATGGTTGTTTTCCATCAGCCTTTACTCTTCTGCTTTTTGTCTGTTTCGCCGCATAGGCAGGGAATGTAGTGCGATGGCCCAAGCTAGATGTGCACTTGATCTAAAAAGTGTGAATATCTGGCTGCAAACATAGGTATTTGCGGGAACGCGGTTATGCACCACATCGAAACACGTGCAGATCGACCATGAATACCATTGACTGCCAGAGCTCACATCTATCTTGCTGGTCTCGACTCTGGTTCTGGTGTGACTGCATTTGTATTCCCTGAACACCTGCTGTAGGGTAGGAAAGGCAATCGCACTGCCTACACTGCCCGCTCTGCCATTTCATGAAGAACGATATGCGTCGTAAATATCGGACCTGATACTACAAAGATGTGACAATGATTATTCCCCCGACATCCATCACCTTGGCTGCTGTAAAGCACGACAGCTGATAGTGTGTTGCTAGTGTGGCGCCACCAGCCACAACTCTGTGGCGCACCAGCCAACATTTTTTCTCAGCGGCAGGTCTAGTCAAACGTGAGCAGGACCTAGCCTCATACTCACACCTTCTCAATTTCGCATCACCTCAACCCCACCAGACCGCCCAGCCGTCATTGCTTTGCCTGGTGCAGAGCTGCTAGAAATTAGCCATCGAAGGAAAGAAGCAGCGCTACTTCCTCCGTTTGCATTCTCGATCAACTTTGCGCCCTCTGCGACGTTCGACCCGCCTCCACCAATCCCTTTTCCACCCACACAACCACAGGAATCATGGCTGCCGCCGCCACGGAATCTGGCAACATGGACAAGCAGGTCGACCTGTCCACGATCCCCATCTCACCGAACGGAAAGGAAGACTCTGACGCCGTCGATTCGGGCAAGCCCGTCACCGTCTTCCACGACAAGGACAACTTCAACGTCAAGCACCCGCTCCAGAACAAATGGACCCTGTGGTTCACCAAGCCCCCGAGTGGCAAGGTACATACCGCAAGAGTGGACGCGCGATACGGAAACGAGATTCTAACGTGAAATAGGGAGATAACTGGAACGATCTGCTCAAGGAGGTGATTACTTTTGACTCCGTCGAGGAGTTCTGGGGCGTCTACGTATGTGCCTCTACCGAACCAGTCTTGCTTCATCCTCTGACCAATAGATAGAACAACGTCGCTGCCGTTTCTGAGCTCGCCCTCAAGTCCGACTACCATCTCTTCAAGGCCGGTGTGCGCCCCGAGTGGGAAGACCCCCAGAACAAGCACGGTGGCAAGTGGTCCTACCAGTACAAGGACAAGCGCAATGTCGACGTCGACCGTCTCTGGCTGCAGGTTGTCATGGGCGCCATCGGCGAGACCCTTGAGGAGGAAGAGGATGGCGAGGTCATGGGTGTTGTCGTCAACGTCCGCAAGGCCTTCTACCGTATCGGTGTCTGGACTCGCACTATTGGTAAGAGCATCCCCGGCCGTGGCGATGGCGATGTTTCCGGCGGCAAGGGCCGCTCAAACGAAAAGGGCCGCGAGATTCTCCTGAGCATCGGTCGCCGCTTCAAGGAGGTTCTGGAGCTGCCCAACAGCGAGCAGGTCGAGTTCTCTGGACACACGGACAGCGCCCACGCCGGCAGCACAAGAGCCAAGGCCAAGCACGTCGTTTAAACGAGCCAAAAACATGCTCTTGCAAAGGGAAGAGTTACTAAGCGAGCATCTCTCACGGCAACACTAAAATGTGGAATGCGGCAGGTCTGCTCTCTCTACGCAGGAGCCAGAGTTGTCTCCCATTTGTGAATAAGGCGAATTGTGATGATGGTCTAGGCTGCATCAGTGTTGGGAAAAGAAAAACTGCGTTTCCTATGTTTAATAGTATCATGGCGGCGTTGCTAGGAAGCTTATTTATGATCGCATCAGGGGCCATTTGAAGTAGTGGATGTCGTCATGCATGGCTACCAAAATAGATTTTAATATTTTCGGCCAAGTGTGTCTGCCAAGTGATGTTGTACATGATGTATTTCAAGCTGTAATGGTACATTGCCACTTGCGGAAGATGGCAAATTTCTAGCAAGGTTTGGGTCTATGTAATTTATATATACAAAGGGGGGGGGATTGAGGAAAATTAGCCGTGGCGCCCGTTACATTTCGTCGCCGCTCGTCTCGTCGGCAAAGATGGCCTTGACGAGCTGCTTCTTGTTAATCTTGCCCATGGCGTTGCGGGGAATGTGGTCGACGACCCTCATGACCTGGGGGATCTTGTAGGCGGCGAGCCTGCCCTTGAGGGCGCGGCGCATCTCGAGCGGCGTCCACCTGGCGGCGTGGTCCGGGTCGAGGATGATGACGGCGCCGACCTTTTGGCCCCAGCTGCCGCTGGGGACGGCGACGACGGCGACCTCGGCGACCTGGGGCAGGGAGAGCAGCTCGCGCTCGACCTCGAGGGCGCTGACCTTTTCGCCGCCCGTCTTGATGATGTCGGCCGTCTTGCGGCCCTGGATAAAGTACATGGGGCCCGTGGCCCAGTCCTGGCCGCTGGTGCCGGGGCGAAGGGCGGCGGCGTCCGAGATGTTGACGCGCAGGTGCGCGGGCGAGGTGGCCTCGCGCGCGGCGGCCTGCACCTCGGGGGCCAGGGACTTGTGGCTGGCGAGGAGACGGCTGTAAACGGTGGGTACGACGGTGAAGAAGGTGATGGGCGTGGCGGCAGAGGAGGAGGAGGAGGAAGATGTGCCGTTGGTGGTGGGCAGGAAGGGTGCGGCGAGGCGCTTCCAGACGGCGTCGGCGTTGAAGGGAAACATGAACTCGATGGAGGAGCCGGCAAAGAGAGGCGTCAGCACGGCGTTGACGGTGCCGTGGATGTGGTGGAGGGGGAGGACGTGGAGGAGGCGGTCCGCGGGCGAGTACTGCCATGCCTGATGGAGCGAGCGGCACTGCGCCGTGAGGACTTGCTCGGGGAGCAAGACACCTTTCTGCATGATGGATTAGCAATAGTTGCAGTAGTAAACGGGCAATTGGTCGTCTTACTGGTCGGTTGGTGGTGCCCGAGGTGTAGAGCATCATGCCGGCACCGGACGTGTTCTCGTCGGCCAGCGTCACGGGCTCTTGGACGGCGGTGCCGCCGCCGCCCGTGTGCTTGGGCAGCTCAAAGTAGACGGGCTTCTGCTGCAGGTCCGTCGCGAGCACCTCGTTCGCCTTGGCGGCAAACTTGGGCGAGGCGACGAGGACCGAAGCGCCGCTCTGATCGAGAATGTACTGCAGCTCCGGGGCGGGAAACGGCGGCGACAACGGCACGGCAATGGCGCGGGCGGCCATGATGGCCAGGACCATGACTGTGCATTTTCTGTTAGCGATGATGATGACGATGATGTAGGTTTGGACAAGGGTTTGCGGCATGTCTCGTGTAACAGTAACAATC
>JARDXD010001879.1:0-31837 GCA_029218145.1 Aphanocladium album
GGAGGGGATGGATGGTGGCCTGGAGGGGAAGAGAGTCCGTCCTGAGGGGAGCCAAAGAAGCCCTGGAGAGTGGTTGAGTGGCTGTTGTGCGGGCGATTCCCAGCAGTCCTGCACCACCTGCCGCTATCTGATTAGCAGGAGGTTTTAAGTGGTGCGTTGACGCTGGTGTGGGCTGTCTGGTGGGCAGGTGGCTTGTTTGGCGGTGTTGCGTCTTTGCTTCTCTTGCGTCCTTGGTTTAATACGTCGTTGGTGTTGCCGTCATGTTGCGGTGATGCTTGTGAGCTGGTAGTCGGGTCTGGCTACGGGTTGTATCGGAGGGGGCTCACTTCCGGGTGGGAGCACTGGAGACGAGTAGCTAATAAGGTAGCGACAGACAGTAGACGGGAGACGGCTACCGCAAGTGGGTTCTTATTTGATGAAATCTCTCCATCATTTTCTATTCTACCATCTCTCGCTCTGTCTCTGAATCTGATTATTATTATTTTCTCTTTTTTTTTTCCCTCAGCCTTCAACGTTCATGAGTAGCTAGCGGCCGACACTGATTGGCATTTACTATTACACCAGCCCGGTCCTGTGAGGATCCTCAGTGGGGCACACCACCAAACCAAGAGGGGGGGCCGTCATGACCTGGACCTTGTCGCAACGAACCAGCCCATCCACCCATCCAGCCCAGCCTGTCCATTCAAACCAGCCAACTCCATTGCCAGCTCTCCCAATCTCTTACTGTCTCTCTCTCTCTCTCTTCCTTCTTCACACTCCAGCCGAGTTTCACTAGCTTCACTGGCTACGTCGCTCAGGCTATCAGCGCCTCCAAGCAGACTAGATCCCGGAACCTGGCGCACTTGCTGTGGGTATCTAGTCTTTTTTTTTTCCTCTTCACACTTTCTCTTCCTTGTTGCGCTCTTTACTTCATAGATGGCAATAGACAAGACACGGCCAAGATTGGATGCAACGCCAAACTCGGCATCCTTTCGCCGCGGATTGATCACCGCTTGCTGCCCCGGCTGTCCATCAACCAGACTACCTACACAGCCCGCCTTAGTCGCAGCCATGTCTACGACGCCCGTCTACTGTAGGAATAAAAGAGAAAAAAGTGACGCATGTGTGCCATTCGTCAAGCTAGCGTGGCAGGGGTCCAACCTAACATTCTTTTTTTCCCTGTTCAGCTTTCGGGCATCTCGTAGCCAGCAGGGCTGATGCCAAATAATTGCCATGGCGCGCACACCTGACGACGACCCGCCCCAGCGCCGCCGCCGCCGCCGCCAAAGCACGAGCAACGCATCCAGATGCTGCACCCGCTTTGTCCACTCGAGCATGTCATTATGAACGACGAGCGACAATGTTATCCTGGTTCTTCGGAACAGAGACCCCCATGCTGGTTCCGGCTGCAGTTGCAAGGGGTCCTCCCCCCCTCCAACGGCTCGTCGCGGCAGGTTGTTGTCTCTGTCATGCATGGTGAGGACTGAAAATAGAGGTCAGAATGAATCGTGATTGTGGCATTGCTACATATTATAGCAGTCCTGTACGCGAGCCTGCACGCAAAGCCTCTTTCGCCTCAGCTTACATCCGAACCCGTCACATTTCCCTTTTCCGTATCAAGTAAATGACCCCTTCTTACCTAAAACCCGACGACTGCTTCCTGTCACCTGTCACTCCTCCTGTCAACAAAAGCAAATAAATAATTAAAGCCACTTGCATCTCCGTTAAAACCAACATAGGGGGTCCCACAGTCATTCCGGCCCAATCTGCGCTCTTCTGCTCTTGTTCGCCTTGGCTGAACCAGGCACACACCTAGAACTCACGTATATTAATAACTGGTAAACTTCCGGAACCCCGCCAAGAAACAAGACGAGTCGTTACTGGTGCCAGTTATGGGGTACTGTTATAACCACGGCTATCCCTCTCCTTTTTTTTTTGTGTCTCTCTCTTATTTGTCCGTGTTCCCCGCCACGCACGAGGAGAGCGGGTATTGTCCCGAAAACGTTACATAGCTGTGGGCTAGTCACTCTTGTCTCTCGCAGGTACGCTGGCCCGACGGGATTGAATATAAATTTAAAAAAAAAATACGGAGCGAGTCAAGAGTTGAGGAGAAGCAGCCATTGGCCAGGCACCAGTGCCTTGTCGTGTGAGGGCCTTGTCTTTTCTTCTTATATTAACATGACTGCCGAGAACGCAATATTCTAGAAGCTTTCGTCGGGCAACTTGTTCTTTGCCGAGCCAGCCACTAGACTAACACACAGGTGATTGCAGCCCAGTAAACTGTGTCAACTGTCGTTTTTTTATATCTGTTGTTGAACATGTTGTATTTCCAAAATCCTGCATGAATACATTTACCATCTCCAGCATCTGCTTCGGATGAACTCAGTCGCGCCTCCCTCCCACTCTCTTTTGCTGCCCCCCACGGCAGCATGACTCGGCAGATTCGTTCATGCACCTCTCTCTGGTGTGCTGTCCCGCCCAGACGTTCTCCAGCCCCCTTCAAGACGGCTGCCAAGATTTGCTTGGACCCTTTCCTCTCCCCTAATCCAGGCCACGACAAGGAAACAGAAAAGAATCATCAATATCGTGAATGGTTGGGGATGCTTTCTATAATAGCAACGACCAACTATAGTACGCAACAGTACGCCGACCAGATTTGGGAAGTGGATGCTGTCCGGAAATTAAATTCCAGGGAGCTGGAAGCCGTGACGCTTTCGCTTAAACACAAAACACTAGACCAAAGAAAGCAGCATGCCCCCTCCTTGGGAGAGGGGGGGTATATCAGACTACCTTATCAAAACAGTCTTTTGGGTCATGATATCTTCAGCAACTCAGCAGAGCCTCATCAGGCGCCGGCAGCCGAGCGTCAACTAGCCATCTAGATGGCCAAGGGGTGCCCCGCTTTCGGCCATATGTCCGTATTCTTCTTTTTCTGTCACATATATGTAATTTTTTTTTCTTGTAATCCTGCTGCATGTTATGCGTCGCGACAACCGAGGGGTAGATTGGCCAATGACAAACGGGTTGGCGTCGAGAGCAATGGAGTTGTATCCGCCTTGGTATGCTGTTTGATAGAACAGCTCAAACAACCAAGTGACAAAAAATGTAAACGCCGATATACATGCTACATGCAGAAAAAAAGGTTACCAATCATTGGCCGTGGTACGGAAGTGACTTCTGGTTGCACTCATGCAGACGTCGAGGCAGATGGTTTACATGACGTTGGGGGGAAAAAAAACTATTTGACCCACTGTCTTGCAGGTAAAACTACGTATAGCAGAAGCTGACGATGGAATAGGTAGCTCCAACAGATGCGACGAGTCAGAAAAGACAAAGGCCATGCAGCAGGGCGCTGCATCTCGCGCGTGGCGCATCCATCTCACTAGCTCAGCAGCGGACATGCTTTGCATTATAGAATATGTGCGCCGCAGAAATTGCACGGAGCAGCTTCAGGTACGTGCACGCACACGCCTGTATACGTATACGATGAACTCGGCCGTTGAGCCAAAACGCAGTATGCTGTACGCGCCGCCGCTGGCCACCGGAGCCCCAATGTCTCCTATATATACAATTGTTTAAAAAGAGAATTGGCACCCAAGTGTGGCCCAATATGCAAGCCTTCCCCCCCAGCCTCGCTCATCTGACCAGGTCGCTCAACTCCGGCGCACCAAGCCCACCCGTCAGCTGGCGCGTCGGCTGCCATTTCCCTCCTCGTTCACCGAGTGTGGCCGTGGAAACCCTGCAAGCGCATCTAGATCCCGGCGCTTGTCCCTCGTCGACAAACACTTTTTTTTTCTACATCCACAGTGGTCAAGTTGAAAAATGTGATTTCGGAATTTGCAAGTTGCAACAGCTCAGAGAGTGTCCTTATTCAGAAAAAGTCCCAGATATAAGCAGGCTGTTCACAAACTACCATCTCTACAGCTACAATAGATACCTTCACTAATGAAAACAGAGACGTGCAGTGTACAGCTTAATTGTTCAATTAAGAGCGATGCAGACCAAACCCGGGTCCTATTCTAGAATGTACAAGCGACAGATAAGAGGGAAATGTGTGATATGAGGCTGACATGTCCAATCGGAAATCTCTCGCCTTGTCGTCGGAGTCGGCAAATTGCCCAACCCCCAGAAACTGTCCATGGCGGCCAACAGACGCGCTCATGTGCCGGGAAAAAAAACAAAAATCGAGTCGAAAAAAAAGTTGAAACCAAAGAGTGACGCTCCTGTGCAGCCCGATTTTGCTCGGGCTGCACCAGTCTATGCAGTATAATATAAATGTTTCCTCGAGCCCCTGTCCGGGAACTCTACCATTTCAAAACCATCAAAAAAACGAAAGAGCCCTGCCGCGCTGGCAGGCTCGAGAACGGAAAACGCTATCAAACAGTGAGGGTATAAGCCAACCAAGTCATCAGAACCAGATGATCAACGACTCTGCCTTCGTCAAAACGTTGCAAAGTAAAGTGTGTCAACATTATTTACGGTTTTGGTCGCCCAGGTTGAGCCAGCTCATGTCTGACGTTGTCGCTGCCATGGCAAGCTGCGGTTGCTGGCTGACACCCGAGGCTTGCGGCGCAGCCGCCGAGTCTTCCCGGTTGTGCTGGTATATGCTGTTCGGTGCGCGGTCGTGGCCCCACGGCTTATTCTCTCCTGGGTGGCCAAAAATCTCATTGATGCTCTCGGGCACTCCGCTCGAGTATCCGGACACGGACGACATTGGTGAGACGGGACGCTCAATCGTGCCGGCAATGCCCTCGGTGGGAACCTGGCTGACATACTGCGACACGACGGGGCTTCCCGTGTTGACGCTGTTCACCTCTGGCGGAGCCTCAAAGTTGAGGGGAGGAACGGTGGCAGAATCCTGCGTGGCGCGAACATTGTTATTGGTCGAGTTGGCCTCGGAGTAGCGCGAGCTGCGCTCAGACGTGACAGTCGTCCGCTTGTTCCCGTAGCCGAGAATCTGCAGCGCGCTTCCACCGGACCAGTATTTGTTCCAACCAGAACTGCGACGGGTGCCGTCTTGCGCGGGCATGGGCCCGTTGCGTGGCTGGGGCTCGTTGACGGAGGGGTCGAAAGCAACGCCTCGTTCATCCTGAGCCTGCAGCATCGGGTTGTTGGAGGGCTGGGGGATTGGCTTGCTGATGGTGCTCTTGAACTGCTTGTGCAGAGAGCTAATCGAGCTTCGCGTCGACGCGCGCGACGTTTTGCCGTTAGCACCAGCTTGCTTCTGGGGTCCCATTCGGCCCATAAGGATGGCGACGGAAGAATACGATTCGGTGGAGAGCGTGGGGTTGTGGCCGCGGTAGTGAGCAGGCGAGGCGGAAGGCTGCGTGCTCTTGGCAAACGCAACAGTATCCTTCTCATCGGGGTTGAGAACACCTCCCTGGTTGGGGTTCACGCGGCGCTTGCGGCGCTTGAGAAGAAGCAGGATGACGAGAAGAATGGCGAGAAAGGCGGCAATGGTTCCCAAGGTGATGCCGAGAATAGCATTGGAGCTTGGGCCGTGCTTGTCAGGTGTAGCAGCGGGGCTGGTCACGGTGGGAGTTGCAGTAGTCGTGGTTGATGTTGTTGTGCTGATGGAGGTGGTGAACGTCGAAGAAATTGTTGTCGATGTTGAGGTGGTGGTGCTGGTGGTGGTAGAAGTGGCAAGAATCTTTTGCTTAGGGTCGCCAAGCATGTCGGCGGCTTTGACCCAGCTGTTCTTCTTTGCGTTGAAAATGGCAACTGGATCCTGAGCGTTGCCGCCGGATATGACAATCATACCGTCGGCGCCTTGAGCAACAGAATAGCCATTTCTCGTGGCGTCTGGGGCATTGGTTTTGTTGTATTGGGGCCAGTTGTCAGTTCCAAAATCGACACTTCGCTTTGTCACGGCAGTTGCGCCCCATTTCTTTTCGGCAATGGGGATGCGCGTCAGCTCATTGGGAGAGCGGCCCAGATCAAACTTGAGAAGATTGAACGAGTTGTCCGCGCCAGCGACTAGCATGCCACTGATTCCGGCGGCATCCGAAGGCCATGAGTCTTTGACACTACCGACATTGCGCCATATGCTATTCCTGCCAACGCCGTCAACGTCGGCATTCAGAAGCCAAATGTTGCCACCGTCGCGTGGGCCGGATATCAAGGCAACATCGGCGCCAGTCCATGGGAAGAGCATAGGCTTGACAGCTGCAGCATTGTCCGTTGGAGGACTACCAGAAATCTGAGGTGGGGTGGTCGAGTCGATGCGAAGAGTGTCAAAAGAAAATTTGTAAGATTGCGTCGATGCTCCTGGAGGCGCGGCAGGGTCATCCGATCTAAGGCCGGAGAATACAACAATCGTATCCGTGGCTTGATTATACACCACGCTGTGACCACGACGGTTCTGAAAGTCGTCAGATTGCGGCTTCAAGGGCGTCCACGTGCCGGAAGCAAATGAGTACTGCTGCAGGCCGCTGTGGCTCTTGTCATCGCTATAGCCACCAACAACCAAAAGAGAGGCACCGCCCTTGGTCCTGATGGCGCAGGAAGGTCCAGTCACTTTGACAGCGCCGTCCGTTTTCAGAGTTTTCCACTCGGCATTTTCCTCCAGCGGCAGAGCCAGAAATCCCTTGTCGGAATACGAGTACAGTGTGTTGTCGAAAATGACGGTGCAGGCATTGTCGAGCGCGGATGGGTCAGCAGGCTTGGGGACAGACATTGTGAATGGCTGGGCCCTTCAACCCGGGCGGTCGTTGGAGACGGAGAAATTGGTCTTCACGGTGTAATCAAAATAACATGACGTGTCTGTTGCAGTTGAAAGAAAAACGACGCGCGTGGAAAATGCTGGTTAAAGACAGGTTGGAGTCGGAGGTGCTACTATATCACCAGTATGCTGTTCGCGATTCGAGAAGCAGAAGCGTGTTTCGAAGCGGGGAAACGAAATGAAAAAAACGACCGTTTCCGAGATTTGCTGAATAAGAGAAATACGGTCAAAAGTTTCTGAGAAGCCAGTCGTTGAAACTTTTTGGCGATTGTGATGTTTTGGGTCGAAGCTATTCGTTTGTTACGATCAAAGCTGGATGCGGCGCGCCAGGCGGGCGGGATTGAAGAGGAAATTCGAGAGAAAAAGAAAAGGTCGAGAGAGCGCGGCTCGATTTGGTCGGGAGACGGGAATATCGTGTTTGCGAAGACGTGCAGCGGCCAAACCTCGTACCAGACGGTATGTATTTGAGCGGGCAGCGATGCTGGAATGCAGCGAGCAGGCGTGCACCCGAGACCTGTCCTTGGTTTGCTGGGCGGGAGTGGAGGTGAAAGCTGGAATGACAGCTGAGGCACCGCCCGAGTCGAGGTGAAGGCAGGAAAGAAGGAGAAGGAAAACGGAGAAGAAAAAAGAGTCCTCGACAGATAATCGACGGTGAGGAGGGAAGAGTAAAAGGAAAAAAAAAAATCAAAAGAAAGCAGTACGTGAGAAGCAGAGAATGGACGGGGGTAGCGCAGGAGAAAGCAGGTAATCAGGAGAGAGCCAGCGTTGTTGGTACGGTACGAGACGAAACGGGGGGGCGTGTGGGCTAACAATACGAAGGCGCAGGCACAGGCACAGGCACAGGCGGAGAAGAGGTGGTTCCCACAAACTACGAGGTGACTTTCCGGGGACGCCTGCGACGGCGGGTCAGTCAGGTACCTTTTTAGCTCTCCTCCTTTTAGTGGCAGCTAGGCTCTTCTTACCCGTCCAGCCAGTGGCATGGCAGGTGGCAGGTCCCTGACAGGGAAATAGACAGGGCACAGGCGCTAGGTAGGTACCTCTACGGGGCACCTACCTACAGGGCACACACCAAGGGGAATGGAAGGGGGGCGTGTGGCTTTCTGATGCTGGCTGCCGGACGGCTATAATACACAATCAGAGTGAGGCTCCGACACTCTTCACCAGCTTTATTCGGAGCGCCTGTGGAATATATTCGAGATGACGGATGGCACTGCACTAGCAAGAGAGGATGAAGCTCAACCGTTAAGACGAGCGAGCGTATTCTGGAGGTTTGCATTGACACTCGCGCCCAAGAGCCCTCAGCTACTGGTACCAGTACCTCTACCAGTAGCTTGGGCTGCTGTCGTGGGGCGCGGTGTGCCAGGGGACTTCAGTGAGAGCAAGCAGGACGCTAGAAAGCAGCCGGCAGGGGTGCTGGGGGGCGCTGTCGGCCAACCAGATCGCTTCTCTGGGCACCTCAGATGCCGGTATATTCAGGTACAGAACCGTACCAACCAGTGTAATACGTACCTACTACTGCTGCTGGCATGAGTACCTGCTAGTGGAATGGCTGCTGGTAAATACCTGCCTAGAGACTCGTGTTGAAGCAGAAAAAAGACTAGATACAATACCCTGCTTGCTTCGCTGCCAGCGTCCCAGCGTCCCAGCATGCCCGACCCAAGGTGCCATCCATTCATCTTAGCTGCAAATTGCCTCCACGCTTGGCGTGTTGGAGGTTCCGGTGGATGGTCAGGTACCTTTGCGAGCGGTGGCGGTGGCACCCTACTGGCGCGTACCTGTGTTGTGCTGGTGCTGGCCACACACACAGACCTGTCAGTAGCAGCAGCAGCAGCTTCTTCCTTCTGCCTCTCCCACATTGTGCCGTTTCCTCCAATGAGTGGCTGGTTTCAGGGGCCGGTTCTTTGGGCGCAGGGGGGTGTGGTGGTGGTGGTGGTGGTGAGGGTTCCCGGTTCGTTGAACTCTCACTGGCCTGAGCTAGCAGCATGCACTAGCTTCTACCTAGTAGGGAGGATGCTTGCCCAGTGCTGGCCAGTCAGTGACGTCGGATGGGCAAAAGAGGCTGCTTCTTTGCCGCCTGCAACACTTGTGCCTCTTTTCAACGTTCTGGCTGCCAGGGCGTGATCTCGGACCGGGCCAGCCATTCAGGCTCGGTAAAGATGTGTCTAGATACGAGATGCAAAAGAAAGCCCAGTGGTTATGAATATTGAAAGATCATCATCATATCAGCTTTCTAGAAACGCGCCATCTAATAAACACGCGCAGCATATGACAGACGCGCACATCACAATTCCATTGTTCAGCGGTGGCTGGTCCGTCGATGGGGCGCTGAGCTTGAGAATGCGGCGGGCCACAATTATACCGGCCAGCACTCCAGGTGTGCTGCCTACCAGTACTTGTACTAGCGGCGCTGCACAACACGCACAGTGGTGCCCCACTCCCTGCACAAAATGACAAGGCACACCACGCGCTCGCGCACTATTATTGGATTTGCATTCCCGCACACGGGCAAACGGGGAACCAGCCCGGCGCCAAACCGTGAAATGTCACTCGATGACGGTCATGCTGAAAGTTTCTGATGGATGCTGCAAGTCATGTTGTGTGCATCCCGATCTTCTTTTTTCCATCTGTTCTGTGACCATCACATCTATCAGTGGCTGGCAAATCTATAAGCTACGTCTACCAGTAACTAGCACTCGGTGGTCTGTTCTCCGTCCATTGTCAATAGTGGGACACACCCACGCGCGACCATGGTTTATGCTGCGTGCCTTGGTGCCCGCGTCCCCCCATCCTCGGCGTGCATATGTGTGTATGGATTATGAACACCTACGTGGTATATATTATTGTGCAACGGTCGCACACACACCCAACGCGGCGCTCAGGCCCGACTTGTATCAGAGACATGCAGCCTCGCCAACGATACCCAAGATGCATATGCTGCAACATACATGCTGCTGCTTGCTTGCCCCTACCTACAACTACCAGTACTACGTACGTAGTAGCTCTGCTTGCCTCATGGATAAGACGAGACGAGATTCTCCTGCCGTTGCACTGCATCAAATACCAGCCAGCGTGTCACCACATTACCGTCTTTGAGACAGCCGAAGCACCACAAGATGGTGACTTGTTGCTGCTCTGCGTTTGTATTTCTTTTGCTACTTTTGTGTGCCATCACATCCCTTGAACTGAAAAACAAACTTCCAGCATCACAACAATGACAAGCAGAAATCGAGTTGTCAGCCAACCCAAAATGCTGTCCTGCGCCGTCTTCGAAAACGAAATTACGACTGGCGTCATACTGGTAGCAAGGCCCCAAGGGGTCCCTGTTCCCGTCCCAGCCCGGCTCTCTGGAAATGAGCACGCCTGCAAGCCACCAGGCTGCTGATCCCATTCAACACCAAAGCACAGGCCCCGATTTGCTCCTTCTTCTTCCACTGGGAAAAAAAACCAAGGAAAACTCGACTGCTACTGTCAACATCTACACCTCGAACGCAGCGCACACGCCCCCTCCTGGCAAACGCCCCCACCAAGGCGCACTCAGGGTGAAACGCGCTAAAACGGGATGGCCCATATTCTTTTTGCTCTACCAAAAAACACTAGTTACACTACTGATCTATTCACTGGGCCATCTGGCTCTTCAATTGAGCAAAACCTTCAATCTATTGCAGACTAACGCACAAGAATGTCTGCTTTGCTGACGTTTCCCCTCTCTCTCCTGCAAGCCCCCCAGCTCACCTGTCGAACTGGCGTATTCCGGTTCAACTGACCGCCTCGCTAACCCTCCCACGCTTGACCATATCGGATGCTTTTATTGGACGTGCGAAAAGAAAGCCCACCAAGCCCCTAACGTCAACGCTCATGGAACGGAACCACACAGACTGACGTGCATGTTCTACCGTCGACGGTCTGCAATAGATCGGTGTCTTTTTTTTTTCTTCTGGTCCCTTCTCCACGTTTGGGCCCGGGAAGCCCACGCCATCAACGGGTTCTCTCAATTTGGGCCATTGCAACGGTGAGAGTTTCCGCGCTGGACAGTCACAGCCCCATACAAACGACGGGTTGTGATGGCTCTCTTTCTGCCAATTTATACTTTTTTTTTGGACGGCACGAAGCGAGCCGGACTCATGCCTGGGTAGCGTACGTACGTAATGCACGCGTGCTTCCAGATTTACAGGTCGATCGTAGGCGTGGGTAATTGAGAGCTCTCAGCTTTACCGTGGTACGCACCAGCTCACGCAGGCAAGATATTTCGCTGGTCTTTAAGCGTCCCATCTACCGACGCCTCTGTCTCGGTTTCTGTTCTTTTGGTCGAACTCACCTCTTTGCTTTCGAGCGCGCTACCGGCGCGGGCTTCAGCACAATCATCACAATCACATCACACGGCAGCACGCATGCGCATGAGCTGATTGGCGGCTTCGGCCACGGCACATTGCCCCTCATCCCGTCAACGCTCAGCCGACCCTTGCGGCAGATCCGACGCCGACTCGATGCCGTGTCTGTCTCTCTCCCTCCTCTGTCTTCAGCCGTTCTTTCGTGTGCGAATGCAAAGCGGCTGGGCCGTTGTCCAAGCTGGATGCCTCCTTGACTGCCGAGAGCCTTCAAAATCTCCCGAGACCGTCAGTGCTCAAAGACATGTCAAGCGCTGCCAATTTTTTCCCCGATTTACTCTTATCCCGTAGAACTCTCGACGACCCTTGGACCCGTTGTTCGGCAAAAAAAGGCAAGTTGGTGGCCCCTGTAGCGTGTCTTTATGTCCGTGTAAGACGACGACCGGTTACGGCGGCAGATGGCATCCGATGCTGCCTATCTTTCTTGCTCCGGCGCCGGCATTGGGTTGTGACAACGGCAGAAAAAGCAGATTACTGTCTATTACTCTCCACATGTAAAAAAAAAAAAAATTGGCCAGCGCACAGCTGCACGCGTCCACGTTTCTGCACGGGCGCGCCAGTGTCGAAACACGACCGGCGAGTTTCTTTTCTTCAGCAAAGGTAAAGAAACCAGTCGATTTGAATGCACTTGCATCTTGGTGGGAAACAAAAGAAAATGTCAAAGACTTTGCTTTTTGAGTAAAACGACCGTCGTTGTATAATCTGCAAGCGCTCACACGGAGGGTGTCTCCGGCTTGCATGCATATGCATACATGCCTGTGGCGTCGAGCAGCCCCGGCTCATTGTTGCGACTGACCCGCCGACACGGAAGCAAGGGCGAAGAAGGAAAAAAAAAAATCCAAGAGAATAAAGAAGAAAAGAAAACGTGTTTCTCTAGCTATGCCGCCCAGAGAGAAAGGGAGTCTTCCCCGCCGCATAAATGGACGCGTACGAAGCAATCTCTGGCCCAGCAAGGACAAGGGACCTGGCGTTCTGTAACAGACAAATTACGCCCCAAATTACACAATGCCATTCGATTATCCTGAAATTTCAACAGACCATTATTATTGTTGTCCAAAAACAAAAAAACCGCCATTACTGTGGCATGTCATCCATTAAACCCCCCTCCCACGGCTGAACAAGTAGCACAAAGTTCTTTTTGATCTGTAACTGTTCATTTATTTTTGGCTAAGCCTCTCCCCTACATGACGCCCACTCTTTTGTCTCACGAACTCGCTAGTGCGTTCTGCCCGGGGGGAGGGTTCATTCGTCGCATTGTCCATCTAAAATGGTGCATGATGAAAGAGATGGAATAGCAATCATGTGGGTAAAAATAGACTTTGTCAGCTTTTTCCCCCGGCAGGATGCACAATTCATGCATCGCTTTTCTTGTTGTTTGCTTTGGACGGGGTAGAAGGGCAAAAGGCTAACGAACCATCTCATACAACAAAGAAGAAGAAAAAAGCAACCATCAAGGGAGAGAAACAAAGGAAAAAAACGACATCATGGCATTGTTAAAAAATGGTGCTCTTTGTTGTTTGCCTTTCTTTTTTCGACTTTTCCCCGCCTGCAAGCTCTCCCTGCTTAACAGATGCCACAAACTCGTTGACCGCACACCCCCCTGCCATCACAGCTTTCCCACTGAGAAACAACAGTTTTCCTGGGTTCATCCATGTAGTTAATCCCCCACGGCAGTAAAAAACCTATACATTGGCGTCTGAAGAGCAAAGACGGATGATCCTGGTCCGCGAAGACTACAGTACTTTTTTTTCTGCTTTTATTTTTTTTCCAACTTGTGAAAAGAACATCTGTGCTCGGACGGATGACCGCAGCGGTTAAGTGTGCAGGCTCGTCTGGATGTCTGCTACTACCCTAGACTTGAATTACTACAGCGGATAATGTGATATTACGACTGTATTTGCATATCACTGTTCATTGTATACGGTTAATTGGGTGAATTCTGCGGAATGGTCCATTCTTCTCTATTCCTAGTGTCGTACCCTTTGTGAAGATTGTTGCACAAGTCTTCACCTGCGCATCATGTGCCCATCGTGTTAGTGGGCATACATCTCAAGCCAATTTGGCTTCACAGCCAGCAGCACGCACTTCCGTCAGCAAAAATGTCTTCACAAGCAATAGCAATCTGATACATGTACGCAGCAGTCAATGCGACAGTAGTCACCACACGTTCACCATGTAGTGTGTAGATTGTGTTGAATGCAAAGTCCATAACGCCATGCCTCTCCGTGAATAGTACAGTATGCCACCGGCTGAATAATTAATAATGACAATAAATCAAATTTCCTCCTCGTATGATTTCCAGCCGCCATGCCTTCCAATCCATCTTCATTCCTCATTGCGCATCAGCGTGCCTTTCCTACGCAGGCGCACCAAAAGCCTCGGGTGGTAGTTCGGCCTAGCAAATCAGTCAGCATTGTTCCCCCCAAAAAAAACCATCATCTGTCTACACACCTTCTTCTCGTTGAAAATGACAAGGGCCTTTTCAAACACCCAGTCGACCTGCTCCAGACACATCTGAGAGTACTGAGGGGACATGCCAGTCTGCCTGCAGAGCTCTGTAATCATGGACTGGTGCTGGTCTTGGGTCGGGGCGGCCGGCGCGGCGGCAGCGGCGGCAGCGGCGGCGTTGGGGTCGAAAACGTTGGGTAGAGGGTTCCAAGCGCGCAGCGACAGGATATCGCTGACGACGCGGATGACACCTCGGCCGGGCTGACCGGGCCCAAGTACAAATGTGCGCGAAAAGCTTCGCTTGCCCGTCGTCGCACTCTTCTGATCATATTCATCGAATTCGCCGTGAACCGTAATGATGAGGCCGTCCACTCCCAGGGGGTTTTGCCCAGACGGGTCAACCAGGCCCGGAAGCGGATGGCAGTCCATAATGTACTTGTTCAGGTCCACCTTGATGTTGGGATGCTGCGTCAGCGGCAGGCTCTTCCACAAGTCGTAGATGCCACTCGCGCCCTTGAACAGTCGTGTAGCTCTGGCATTCGTGTGTGTGATTTTGATGAGATTGCGCGAAAACTTAATGTATGACGCCCAGGGAAGAGGGGCGGGCGCACTCTCGTCTCTAACTGAGTTGGTGTCGACCGCCAGAGAAAACTGGCTCTGCTCGTCATAAAGTCTGGTGATGAGACCCTGTCGGTCTGTATCGTAGGCGCCAAAGAATTCCAAGAGGAACTTCTCGCCAATGCCGTTGACATCTCTGAAATCCGGGCCGCTTTGTGGGATAGGCTTCGGCTTCAGTGCTTCCTCGCGCTCCGCGATCTGAGCTGCGGTGCGCAGCTCCACGCCGTTGATGTTTTGCAGCTTTGGAAACCATTCCAGCAGGGTGTTCTGATAGTTCGGATCGGCGCCCTCGATGGGGTTTCCAGCCATGTAAAGTGTCTTGAGCTCCTTGAATTTGCCCTTCCACCGCTCCATGGCCTTCATAGTCGCAATCTGGTTACCGCTCATGTCGAGATTCTGGAGCTGAGGAAACGTGTTGGCAACATTCTCAACTTGGGTAACGTCGTCGATTCCGTTGCTCGCCACGCTTATGCTTTCAATGGCTTCTTGCTTCGCCTGGGCGGTTTTGAAAAGGTCATCGCAGATGACCATGAGGCCCTTGAAAGTCTTGAGAGCTCGCTCGCGATTCTCAAACATGCCGAGCTGTGTGAGCTCAGGATCTGTCGAAAGGGCATCCAGCTTCAGTAGTTTGTTTGCCTGGAAGTATCTCGAGCCAAGAATCGATTGCAATTTGGCACGAAGCTCTTGCGTCTCCTTTGATTCTGTGGCCTTGTTGGGCAGTCCGAGACCTTCAGTTGACTCGACAATTTCCAGTGGTGTTCCGGCAAAGGTGAAAGTGTTGAGCTTGATTAGTTCTTCGACATCCTCTTTGCTGGCACCTATGAAAAGAAAGTCTCCAGCAAGGTGTGACTGGGTTTCACGTCAGTAAGTAGTCGGCCGTAGGGGTCAATTTCGGGGCATCTAATTGATGCAAATTGCAGTGTGCTGAGAAAATCACGTCTTGCGCTGAGCGCCTGGCTGGACAAGTAGCCATTCGGTGTAGTTGCTGAAATTCGATGCGCCCTGAAACATGGTCAATATAATTACATACCTTCTTAATCATGATGTTCCGTTTTTGGCGGCCAGTCGTGAATGCGGAAGCCTTCCGCTCCAGAAAGCTGAGGAGGTCGCTAATGCCGCCGTCGGGGTTGCTAGAGGCCTTGCTCTGCTTGAGTCCGTAAACTCTGAGGTACGACAAGCCGGCACCGCCCCTGCCCTTGCCTCTGGTGACACGCGAGATATCACCATTGGCGCCATTTGTCAGGTGTTTCAGAACGTTCTGTGCAACCTTGGAGGCGCCCCGAGCGCTCTTCGCGGTGGAAGATCTCGTATTGGGCTTTGTCTGCCCGGCACCTGGCTGGGAACCAGCAGACTTGGCTGACCGGCGAGCAGCGCTGTCCATGTCGAGATCTCCATCTCCGTCGGTCTTGGTAGCGCCGGCTCTCTTCTTTTGAATACCACCTCGAGAGCCAGCCTTGGACTTCATTGAAGTCGCCTTTGAGTCGCGCGATGGCTGGGCGCCACCGCTACGAGCACCGCGTGGAGCCATGGTTGTTTTTTGTAGAGTTGAGGTGGCTGGCTACACACGCAAGGTATCGTTGGAGAGAGGAAGATTCGAGTTCGACACGCGCTTTAGCTCCCAAGGCGTTGCGAGTTCAACGAGACGAGCGGCAGGCGAAGAAGGCTTTGTTTTTTTATGTAGCGAATGTCGTACGTCGATCGATTGTTGCTGGTGACCGAGATCAGGAAGTGTGTCGAAGATGAAGTGAGTTCTCAGGTCGTGGTGTTGACAATGGATTGAATGCGCGACGCGTTGTCGGCCTCGTCGAGGGTAGCTTTTCTCTGACGGAGATACACGGAATATGTAATACTTTCTGAGTGGCGCCACCAGAGTGTAGGATCACCTTGTCGAGGCCAGGAACAAAGCCGTGTTGAAAGAAACAAAGATAGACAAAGAGAAAGAAAGAGGGTTGCCAGAGGCAGCTGGACGCAATTGGATATTTTTACAGATGCCCCACTTCTTCATCCAGGCTGCAAGGCACGCCGCTGCCTAACGAGTCACAGATCAGATGACGGCTCGACGACAATGAAAGGACTAATTATAACTCATATTTCTAAGCAAAAGTAGAAATCGGCAGTGTTTATTTCAATGCACCCTTTTGAATCTCGCGTTTGCCAACGTGCGCCACTGACGCTTGCAAGTGAATAGCATCTTGGCCGTTAGGCATCACGTGATGTGGTACTTGTTTCGCGTTGCACTTAACCAAACGCGGTGCCAGGCGCGTAGATAGCTTGAGCAGCCAGCGACGGCTAGCTTGAATGCGAGCACTCGTCTTGTCGCGTTCGGCGTTCTGTACCCATAACTGCTCCTGTGTTATGATGTGAACCATGGTTACTGCGCTCTGATTTAGCGATCAAATCATTCACCGCAGCCCCGTACCGCTCGGCGCGAAGATCTGGCCGCCATGAATTTCGACGAATTTGACGACGACATAGCAGACGAGGACTTCAACTCAGCCTTTGAGCAGGTTTCTTCTTCAAATGCCCGACTTAACCAGTCATTCACCTCATCCAATGACCAAAATGCCAGAAAAGGCATCCCATCAAACCAAAATCTGCCTCCAGAATTAGAAGGCCTGCCGGACGATGCGTTTTCTTCACCTGAGCCGCCACCTACTCAGTTCCGGCGGCCCCCAGTCCAACCAGCGCCACGCTCCGGACTCCAGAGGTCTGCATCTGGAAATTATAGGCAAACCACGCTTTTTGGAAAGCCCCTCGGTAGCACCAGCAGCCAATCGCAGGAAACCAATGTCACCAGAGTCTTTCGCGCCGACTTGCCTCGCGAGGAGCCCAGCCATCATGAGCTGGACAAAGAAGCCATGGGGACCTGGGTATACCCTACAAACTTGGGAGCGATCCGAGATTACCAGTTCAGTATTGTGAAGAACAGTCTGTTCAACAACACCTTGGTTGCGTTGCCGACCGGTCTGGGAAAGACTTTCATCGCCGCGACAGTTATGCTCAACTTTTACCGGTGGACAAAAAAGGGAAAGATTATCTTCGTTGCTCCTACAAAGCCTCTGGTTTCACAACAGATTGATGCGTGCTACAACATTGCGGGCATACCAAGGTCGGAAACTACATTGCTTACAGGCGACATTCAACCTGCTTTACGTGAGGAGGAATGGGAGAAGCGAAGGGTATTTTTCATGACACCGCAAACTCTTCTCAATGACCTGTCGCACGGATATGCAGACCCGAAAAGTATTTGTCTGATAGTTATTGACGAGGCTCACCGCGCCGTCGGAGAATACGCCTATGCCAAGGTCGCCAAGCTCATCCGACGATTTTCGAAAAGCTTTCGAGTTCTTGCCTTGACGGCTACTCCTGGCTCTAAAATCGAAACCGTTCAAGAAATCATCGACAATCTTGGAATATCGCACTGCGAAATTCGAACGGAAGACTCTATTGACATCCGTCAGTACGTTCACGACAGGAACATTGAACAAGTTGTGCTCGATCCCTCGGACGAAATCAACCTTGTAGGTGAATTATTCTCAGAGGCACTCAAGCCGCTCTTGGATAAGTTGAGTGCGCAAAATATCTGGTACGGCAAAAGCCCAATGTCAATGTCGGCATTTGGCCTTTTGCAATCACAGAAAGAATGGTTTGCGACACGAGGCAGGCACGCCAACCAAGGCCTCCAAGGCATGATGCGTGCCATATTTAGCGTGCTGACCAGCTTGGCGCATTCGATCAAACTTCTCAACTTTCATGGCATCAAACCATTCTACGACAACCTTGTGGACTTTCGCAGCGAGCAAGAAGGAAAGGGCCAAAAAGGCTCCAAGTACAAGCGCCAACTCATCGAACACCCGAGCTTCCAAGATATGATGAACAAAATAGCAAGTTGGATGAAACGAGATGGATTCGTCGGGCATCCAAAACAGACCGCCTTGGCCGACACGGTTTTGAACCATTTCATGGACCGAGGAGAAGGCTCTGGTACCCGCGTCATTGTATTCAGTGAATATCGAGATTCTGCGGAAGATATCGTACGCCTGCTGAATATGCATCAGCCGCTGGTGAAGGCTAGTATTTTTGTCGGCCAGGCTGATGGCAAGCGCGGCGAAGGAATGAAGCAGGCACAACAGATCCAGACGATCGAAAAGTTTCGTACAGGTCACTTCAATGTGCTTGTCGCCACTTCTATCGGCGAGGAAGGCTTGGATATCGGACAGGTAGACCTTATTGTGTGCTACGACGCATCGGCGTCACCAATTCGCATGCTGCAGCGCATGGGACGAACTGGGCGCAAGCGAGCCGGCAACATTGTGTTGCTATTGATGCGAGGCAAGGAGCAAGACCAGTTTGCGAAATCAAAGGACAATTACGAAAAGATGCAGCAGCTGATCTGCGAAGGCAGCCGCTTCAACTTTCGATTCGACCTGTCTACCCGCATTGTGCCTCGCAATATTCGACCAGAGGTGGACAAGAGACATGTGGATATACCTGTGGAAAACACGCAGGACAAATCCTTACCAGAGCCGAAAAAGAGGAGAGCTGCAACAAAGAAGAAGTCGGCCAAAAAATTTCACATGCCTGACGGCGTTGAAACTGGCTTCCAAAAAGTGACGGACTTTATGAAAGGTCCGGCCAAGCCCAAGAAAGCCGCACCGAAACGCAACCCAGAATTAGACGACCTGAGCAAAGTACCCGATTTTGATACTGTTGTGCTAGGCGACGAGCAGCTTAAGGAGCTCAACCGGTCATACCGCGATCTACCGTTCAATCACAGCACGTATGAGGAAACAAACATCCTTAGCATGACGGCTCACCCAAAATCACAACGGCGTCTGGGACCAGCTTGCTCGCTCAAGCATGGCTCACATACCAAACGGTTTGTCAAGATGCTGCATACAATTGGTACCAGCCCGGACAAACTGGTTCGAGCGTGCCGCGACAAAGACACGAGCGCCTATATGGAGATACCGGTTCGCGGGTTTGTGACTTCAGACGGAGAGTCAGAAGCTGAAGTTGAAATTAACACCCCGGAGCTACCCACCGATACGCGCGGTACGCTCGGTTCGACAGAACGCCTGCCCAATCTTGTCGAGGATCGTCGCACGGCTGTCAGAGCTGCCTTGGAGGATATGGCGGCCGAAGCAGATACGGATGAGGATGACGGCCCAAGAAGAAAGAAGCAAAAGACTACAAAGAAAGGAGGAAAGAAGAAACAGAAGGGCAGCGAAGGGAGAGCGGCCGTCAACTTGGAAGAAGTAGGCGACGACTGTGACAGAACTAGCGACATTCTGGACACGGATGGGTCAGATAGCGGGGGTGACTTGGAGGGCTTTGTGGTATCTGATAATGCGCCCACATCAAGCATGCAGCCAACATCGCCGCTATCGACAGAGCAGGTGACGCCTCGGGGCAATGCCTCCAAGTTCAAGCCGTTCTACGAGCCCACGAAGTTCGCAGCTACACAGGAGAGCGAAGGGATCCCCGAACTTGAGACTCTCGTATCGTCAGTCGGGAAAGACAAGCCATCGAGTAGTGACGTGGTCGTCAGCCGAGCGGGACGAAATAGGCGAGGCCGAGTTGTGGACGATTCTGATAGTGAGATGGATTGGCTTTAATGGCTGGCAGTCTATACGCGAACGTGGAATTGCTTCAGTTATGATAATGATGTATATTAAGTATGGGATAGAAACGGTCTGTACATTATATCTACGGGTGTTAGTACTGGGCTTTCGCGACATACGAAAGTCGAATTCGGTCGTGAGTGGGAGAGCTACTGTAGATGACTGTTAGCAAATCTGCTGAAGAAAAGATGCAAAACAGGGAAGTGTGAAGATGTTGACTTTGTGAACAGCACGAGAGACGCAAGGATAGCAACTGATACGCTTGGACTCTCGTCTGCTCAACAAAGCGGACACATAAAAATCTCTTTCAGAAACCCAAATTATAAGCACCACGACCCCCGGCCGCGGCCTGACGGGCCAGCCCCTTAGAAAACGAAAACGCAAAGCGTCCTATCTGGCAGAGATCACCGACACTCCTTCTCTTGACGAGAAGCGGCCAGCAAGACCATCCGCACAGACAGAGACTGGAATCCGCCGGGACTGGCAGTCCTAGACGGCCGCGCGCGCAAACGGGAAGTCTCAGACGGCTCTTCCTAAAGATATGGAGGGTGTTGATATTATAAGAAATATCGACGAATCATCATTTGAGAGATGTTTTGTGTCGTAATAAGGGGAAAGGGTGGTTTGCGTGGGCGTGAGTTGACGTACCGATGGGTAAAAGGTCCGAATTTCGAGTGCGGCCGGTTTCATGTCACATATTCGCAAATGGATCAAATTGTCGAATGAATGGAACCAAATAGTGACTTAATAGAGCTCCTAGTAAGTCAAATTGCGGCATCTCTGCATCTTGGCAACGAGACGTCCTCGAGATGAGGAGAGCTTATGAGATGGGAAAAGGTAGAAAATGTGCAAAGCTGCCCACTCTTGGTGGGAAAAATATGTGGTTTGGCGTTCGACCGCCTAAGTGGAGACGGTCTGGCTCTAAAGCAAGCCAGGCAGAAAACTGGCCGCAGCCTCACCAAGAAAAGGTCATTAGCGCCTCTTCAGCGGGATTACAGCGACATCACACGCTAAAACTTGCCACCGTAACCTGGGAACCCGTCATCCCATATCCGTTTGCTGCCACTGGCCGCCTGCGTCTCGTTTGCCTCTCTTCCCCAAGCTTTCCCAGCGTCGCATCTGCATCTGGATCATCGTCTCGCATCACCGTTTGCCGGTTTCCTTTCCCTCCATCTAGAGATTCTAGCATCCGGAACATTGAGAACCATGGCGTTCAAGGCCATTCCTATCCTCAAGTTTGTAGGGACCGTGTCCCTCGGCTTGCTGACGGTACGTTCTTTCAACGGTGTCTATCCCCAAGCACCACATCTCGGCGGCAAACATGTGAATCGCCCAATCGAAGCATCAAAGACATTGCTTTCGCGGAACATTCACAAGCCAGCTGCCGACGATGCCCTTGCCCCGCCCGGCACCTGTACTAACACGCATTTTCTCTCTAGGGCGTCTCCTACACCGTCTCCCGCTTCGCCCTCCCCTCGCTCCTCCAGCTCCCCTCCTCCGCCGCCGCCGTCGACACCCTTACCCACCTCGTCGCCTCGCTGCAGACGCCCATCCTCGCGCTGTCCTCGCTCACCGTCGCGCCCTTTGCGCTCGCCTTTGCTCTCGCGCCCCGCCACGCCCGCCACCCGTACCTGCTCTACGCCTCGCTGCTCGCCGGCCTGAGCTACGCCGCCCCGCGCTTCCTCGGCAGCCCCGGTCCCGCGCCGACCCCTCGATCCCCCGCGAGGAGGGCCGCGCCCTCCAGCAGCGCGCGCGCGCGCATGGAGGCCAGCTACGAGGTGCTTGGCGACGTCCACAGCGAGCCCGCCAGCGAGGAGGACATGGACGAGGTCGTCAACGGCGAGGACGTCCGCGTCCACGTCCAGGGCCTCGCGCGCGGCTACGGAATCCAGGCTGGCCTTGCGGCGCTCGGCTTCGCCATGTCGATTGTTGGCCTCTGGGGTGATGGCGCCCCGACGACGGTCATTGTATCCTAGATGCCAAAAAAACGTCTAAAATAATCTGGTAAAGATGCGGCCTTTGTGCTGTGCATCAGCGACATCACAAGGGGGCGCTCGCCAGATCTTCGTGAACTCACGACTGTTAATTCTACTCTTGATTATATAGCAAAGTTATCTGATGTTTGAATGCAATGGCGTTTTCAATCACTCGAATTTAAATATATTAAGTACCTGATTTCAATACAACATCAAGCATCAATGCGTCAGTGACATAAGAAATTGTTCGACATAGGAAACAAGCCAAATAAGAACAAACAGCTTTGGAAATAAGAAATTCCGAGCCAGACAGCAACATCTTACTCTTCGCTGGTATGGTGCTCGTTGCACAACTCGCACTTGGGCAGGGCTTCTCTTGCGTCCTTGTCGCGTTCCTGGATCAACCACTTGCCGGCGCTCTTTAGCGAATCCCGGACAAAGTCGGACAGCTTCTTGCTCTCATCCTCCTCCTTCTCCTGCTCCTCCTCTCCCTCATCATCGTCGGTCTTGCGGCTGTTGACGCTAAAGTAGCGCGACGTCACGTCGCTCTCGCCCAGACGGCGGGCCACGTCGTTGGCCTCGTTGAGGCTCACGAGGCGGCGCTTTCCGGCGTGCTTGCGCATGGCCACGTTGCACAGATCCCAGACCACGCGCTTGTCGAGGTCGGCGGTCTGCAGATCGTTGCTGTTCCACTCCTTGGGATTCTCGAAGCCCATGGCGCCGAGAATCTTGGCTAGCTGGTGCGGCGTGTACGTCTCGGCCAGCCCGGACGCCTTGTGCATGTCCTCGGCCCTTTTCTTGAGTAGCTCGTCCTGGGACAGCTTGTCGAGGATAAACTCCTCCTGTGCCCTGTTCTTCAGATCGAGGGCGGCGCTCTTGTCGCCGTTGCGGTGGCTGTAGCGCAGGTCGTCGGGCCGCTTGAAGTTGCAGGTCGCGAGCCTGTCATTGGCGAGCTCGGCGGGGGTTCTGCCGACGGCGTTCTCGCGGTAAAGAAGCTGAGGCCTGAAGTCGACGAGGTGGCGGATAATGGCCAGCTGGCTGTTGGAAATGGCACTGTGCAGGCACGTATCGCCGGCTCCGTTCAGCATGTCCAGCTCCTCGCCGTTGGAGTACTCCAGAACCAGCTTGAGCATGGCAATGACCTTTCTCGGCGATGCAGAGTTATAATTGCGGCCGGCGAAATCCAGAATCCAAGAATGCAGCGGTGTTGTGCCATTCTCCTTGAGGTTTCTGCGCTGCTGGAACAGATGCTTGCGGAGGTCAGAGTCCAAGAGATTCAGCAGAGTTCTGGTGCGGCAGACGGGGTTGAAGGGCTGGAGCACGGCGTGGACAATGTTCTCGCCCTTGTCGTTTCGGGTCGACTGGTCCGCACCGGCTGCGATCAGGATCCTGGCGAATTCGACGCGACCGAGCTGGCAGGCAATCATCAGCGGAGTGCATCCACCAGCAGCCTTCTTCTCCAACGATCCAGGACAAGCATCGACCAAGTATTCCACAAGTTCGTTCGCCTCGGACCCTGGGTTGGCCATGACAGCGCAATGCAGAACAAGCTCATCTGGAAATAGACTGTTATTATCTCGTCGCCTCGTGGTCGAGTCTTTAGTACTTACTGTCTGCGCCAAGCCACTTCGAGATCGCTCGGTTGAATCCGCCAGGCGAATCCATAAGGTGCTTCAAGCGCGAGTCGTCGCGTGCTTGCTTTGACTTGGAGAATTCGGTGTACAATCGATGGGGCACATCGCTCAGGAAGAATTCGACGCACTCTAGGCGGCCTCCCAGTGCAGCATGTAGCAGCGGCGGAGTTTGAACCCCAGAGGTTCGGACCACCATGTTGCGTCCAGCGGTTGCCCAGTCTCGTCTGCAGTCAGGAATTAGTCTCGGTTTGATGCTTTACAACTTGCTTGCGGTGATATCATACCTTTTTTTACCGTAGACGGTCAAACCTTGGTAGTATCGAGGCTTCTGCTTCACCTCAACGCCACTCTTCTTGACAAGACTGTCAAGCGGCACTCCGGCGCCTGTAGTCTTGATAATCTGGCGTAGGGCCTGAGTGTTACCATTTTTGACGGCAAGAATAAAATCTCCATCCTGGAAGGTAAAGGTCGACTTCCTCTCCTCATCACCTGGCTTAGGCGCTTCTGAGAAATGCTGGGCCATGCCCAACAGCGCCTTCAGGCCCGTCATATCATCCTGCTTGATGCAGTGAGCGAATAGAGTGCCGTAGACTTCACCGTCTTCGAAAACCCCGTTTTTAATCGTCCATACGCGAGCTCCAGCCATAAGACGTTCAGCTGGCTTAGTGTGCGACTTGACCTGGAGAGAAACCTCGCCGATATTATCGATGGTGTACTTCTTGTCAACCTTTTCGGAGACGATGCGAACATGAGTCTCTGAATCACCATCAGACTGGTAGCTGTCTTCATCGCTATACTCTTCATCGTTGTCACCATCATCATCGCCCTCGATCTTGTATCGGACTTCATCCTTCTCTTGAGGTGTCCACTGCGCTCCAATGATTTCGAGCACGGCCTTGGCAGTGTCGTAGTGGCCTCTCAAGAAAGCAAAAGAAAATGGGGTATGGTTGTGGTTATCGCGAATGTCAGCCATGAGAGGCGGCTGATCTTGATCCGCACCCCATGGCTGAAGGGTAAGTGACTTGATCTTGCTGATGTCGCCTTGCCACGCCGCTTCCATCCTATTCCGAGTCAGAAATCTCTCAGGTAGAATGGATAATCACAACTTACAAGTCAATGTAGCCCTGGCGTCTGCTGTCCGTCATGTTGCGGTCGTTATGGAACCAGAGATCAAAGTCGTAGCTCTTTTCCTTTTCCTTCTCCGTCGAGCTATAATAGCGATTGCTGGTGTTTTCTTTGGCTGTCTCAATATCGGGATACAGCTCATTGAATGTTTTGGCACCGGCTGCAAGCATGGATTTCTCAATCGTTTTGAGCTCTGCAATTGCAGCATCAATGGCCTCTTGCTTCTCCTCGGCGCCACCACGAGCCACAATCTTCTTGGACTGCTCCTCGAAGGTCTTGAGGCTTTGCTCATGAATCTTCTTCTTGTTATTGATGTCATATGACACAAGGGTATGGAGATAAGAGCCAGGTGTAAGTTTGGCCAGATATTCATCCATGCCAGGCAACAGCTTGGGAGGCTGAATAGCGTCCGCCTTCTCCGCCGGCTCACTTAGCTTCTTAATAATGTGTTGAAGAACGTCAAGAATCGATTCACCCTTGTTGTAGGACCTCATATAGCTGTTTTGAATGAGCTGTTCGGATTTCGGCGTCAAGCAGTTGACATTCGCTCCGCCTTCGATTAATCGTAGGGCGACATCCGCGCTTGCTGCTCTGACAGCACAGAGCAAGGGCTGTTCAACGCTTCTCTTGAAGTTCTTCTTATTCTCTTCCAAATTGTTGTTGCCGTAATGGTTGTCAGAAGTAACTTGAGAGGCCTTCACCCATGTGTCGAAATCAATCTCTGGCCTGGCACCGATATCGAGAAGCTTCAATGCGAGGATGCTGTCACCATTCTCAATGGCTACCTGGAGGGGAGACTCCACAGTCATGCTCCAAGAGTAGCCAGACATTAGGATATGATTGACTGCAGCCTTCGCGGCAGCTTTGTCATTGGTAAGCAAAAGATCCACCATTTCAGACTTGCCGCTCTTTAAGTAGCGATGGAAAGCGGTGCATCCAGTGCCTTCAGCTTGGGAGCACATGGCGCCAAGTCTGAGCAGTAGCTCCGCCATGGACTTGGCCTTCTCGGGCGGCAGAGAAAGGGCAAGTACAAGAGTCAGGATAGCTGCATTCTCGTGGTTCAAGAATTTGACAGGAAGAATAGAATCAGCGCCGTACTAAGAACACGTTAGAACATCAATTGACAAGTATGCGTAGAATACTCACATCACAAAGGAGCTCTACAATGTGCTCGTGACCTTCTGCGATAGCCACATGAAGCGGAGAACATGGGATGTCCCAGGCCAACAGATCGATCTGATAGTAGTCTGGCTCATCCTCAGACTCTTCCGGGGCCCGCTCTTCATCATTGTCAGCACCATCCTTGACCTTGACAAATGAGCCCGTCACTACAGAAACTACATCTGCAGTCTCCGTAGCCTCGACCAGTTCGCCATCTGAGTCTTCTTCATCACTTCCAGATTCATCGTCTTCGTCATCGTCGGACATGTCGGCTGCCTGGGTTTCAGATTTGTCGGTAGCCGTCTGTGAAGCGGATTTCTCTGCGCGGCGCTTTCTGTCTTGCTTATCATTTTCTTCCTCTTCATTGCTGATACTCTTTTCCATAAGTATCTTGATCATTTTAGCGTCTCCACGAGCGGCAGCCAAGTGGAGAGCAGTCTTGCCATCTGCCAGTCGCGCAGTCAAGCGCGCTCCGTGATCGACCAGACACTGAACGACTTCAGGAGTAGATGAGGTGACAGCGAGATGCAGAGGAGACCTGCCCGTGTAGTCTCTCTGATTCGGGTCTGCCCCATCTTGGGATAGCCAGTTCATGACATCGTCCAGATCACAATCAACAATGGACTGGCAAAGTCGCGCAGTATTACCCACGTATGCCATGTCGGTCCAATCCTGTTCTGTCAAAGGGTTGAACGAGCCGATTTGCTGTCGGCCGGGATCGTCAATCAGAAACGAGACTTTACCGGAAATGTAGATTTCAGCCTCCTTCTCGGCGACTTCAATTTCCTCTGCCGTAACAGGCACTGGGCAGGAACCACAGCAGTCTTCAATCACATCCTGGACTCGACCGAAGAATGCTGGGTGGCGATGCAGGTAAACCTTGCGATCCTTGGATTGGTTCCACTCAGCATTCAGAAGCAGATCTCTGGTGTAACAAAGCTTCTCAATGCGCTTCGCATGGAACTTTTCTCCATAAGGCACGGTAAAGGTATGGTAGTTGCTGACGTCCTCCTCAGAAAGCCAATCGGCGATTTCGTCCTCATGGTTACCCTTGATGTTTCCAAAAAGGCGAAAGTTTTGACGATACACTTGCGGTCGGCCTCTTTCCTGGCGTCTTTTGTTCTGATAAGTCTCTCTCGCGGAGCTGGTGGGTAGACGCTCGAGAACTAGAAGACGTGCCAAACCAAGAGTTCGCTGAAAGCTTCTCTCAAAAATGGTAGGATCAACTCGTGTACGATCTAGGTCAGACCAGTATACCTCAAAATTTCTGTGGGAGTACTTTGAGAGGCGATTCTCGTAGGAAGGACTGCGGCGGCTGAGATCAACGTGGTTGACCTGAGTAATGAAGCTTCCGAGCGCACGAGGCGTGACGTAGACCTGCTTGCCGTCATAGGCTCCACCCGCTGCATCAATATCGAAACCGGTCAAAATCTCACTGATCGACTTGTACACACGCAAAACAATCTAGTATAGTCTTAGTAGCTGCCATTTTCGAGGTGGCTTCTGGATGCTGACGAACCTGGACGTGGCGGACGGGGTATTGGCTCGCGATTGTAATCGCATACTTGGTACGAACAACTGTGACCTCGCTCAGGATTGCATCACGGACGGCTTGCTCGATCTTCTTGATCTTCTCCACGGCCTCATCATGAGTAAGCCCATACAAGAACAGATCCACGTCGGATGCGGGGCAGAACTTTTCGTGATAATATTCACGGAGCTTGCGCTTGTTCACATTGAAAGCCTCTGGGACAGGCAGGAGACAGTTGATGACAGAAGAACCAGCAGCGACAACATTGTTCCAATCGAGTTCCGAGAGAGAGGACTCAGAGAAGAGATTGAAGTTCTTCTGAAACTCAGTGATGCTACCAACAGTGGCAGGAGATCCGTGAGCTCGGCGCTGCTCATCGGGAAGGGCCATGATGTACTTGGACTTTTCTTCTTCCGACTCAGCAGCGAGATCTCGAGCCCGGGTGGTGATGAGGCTCGTATCCTCGGTGAAAAGAGGCAGGACATTGATGTGAGGGTCATTCAGAGCAGGATTCTGACGGTCTTGTGCGAAAACGCCTCGAAGACCTGCTTCATACTTGCGGTAGGGCTCCATGATCTCAATCATGGACTTGTCCGTGTTCTCGGAGATGTACCGGGCAAGCTGTCCATGGCGGACTGGCAACTGTGGGAGGGCTTCCATTCTGGGCGGTGATATTGATGATGAAGGCGTAAAAGAATCGTTAAGCAAAGATAAGTGAAAAAAAGTTACAAGGAGAGTGACAAATGGTGTGAATAAGCGTGCTGTGCGGATATGTCGTGAAATGTAGAATCAGCTGGATGTGCCAATCTCATTGAAGCATGAATCTGCAACTGAGAAGCCGTGAGGAGCTGCGATGGCTTATAAGTAACTCTGCACTTCGGTTCCTAAGGCAGATTTTGAGACGGCGATGCTGGTTTGAGAGTTGGTGATTTAGGCGAAAGCGCGTCCAATTCCGCAAGGTCGAAGCGTTCTCAGCCAGAAGCTCCACCATGCTGGAGCTGAAAGGACGCCATCACCGCATGCTGCCTATCAAACGGAGCGCAGGACGCCACGCTAGCAGGGCCACGAAGTGAAGCTCAAGTGAACAGTGGAGCTGTTGCCTATAATCGTGCATCCTGACCGCCGTCTTGGGGCGCATTTGAGCCTATCGGGACCAGCTGCAGCCTAGCTAGCGCAGGCCCGGGGTAGGCCAAGCTGGGCTAGCACCAAAACGTAATGTTAACGAAGGTCAGTCCATTTGGTAGCGGGGAGCAGTGGCTTCACCGAAAGAATTCACGGGCAGGGCAAATACGAGGGAAATTTAGGGTCAAATGAGCGCTGAATACATATAGCGTGATGGCGTTTCCCCTCTTGCCTACTATCCCTGGCGGTTCAGCTAATCACAAGGGTTCAACCAAAGTGTCTGTGGCACACAGCACCTATGGAGCCTGAAGCATGCGCTCGGCAGGTGGCGAAGCAAGAGGTTCTATTGATACATGGATGGACGATTGCGGCCTATCACTAGAAAAGCCGATCGCGACCGCTATGCGCGTACTGTCGTGAAAAGAGAATAGAAAGTAATATAATCGTATTTTTAAAGGATATTTCTAGGAAACTTTTGAAGACTGAGTTCAGATTCAATATTTTCACCATCTGCAGGAGCTCATAGTGAGCTTCAGAGCGCACTCCTGAAGGTCGCCTAGAAATAATGCGGATGGGCTGACCTCTGTATGAGCTGGCGCTGATGCGCTTAATTAAGCGTAGCTCTTTAGCATATTTTGATCGTGAAATATTGTTCAAAATCACGAAATCCACCACTCTTTTCAGGCAGGTTAACCGAGGCTTACTTTGGCATAACAAGTTACTCAGCTAACTCAATAAACTGAATCTTAAACTCTTAACGTCTGTTTAAAATTGATTCATCTGAATAATTATTCGAGAGCCGATGCCACCCTCTGCGAACATTTTCAGCTCATCCATACAACGGCCGATGTTGTCATATGCAGTCATGCTGTTGTCAAGGTTCGTGTACCATGTAACTCGTGCCTCTGCCGAGCGCCAGCAGAGAAAACACGTAAACGCATCATATGATTCACCGTGCGATTCGTCTCGATCAGGGGACCATCCACCCCTATCAAGAAGAGTACACGCTACAGGCGGCATACCGGAAACCTCCCATCCCTTTGTGACTCTATAAGCTCTTTGTGTTAGCTGTGCGCGGGTAAAAGGGAAAGCCACGGCGGAGAAAGTAGGGGCTGAGAGGTAGAAAGGGGAACAAACCGCCAGAATGATGTAAACGCATGCTCAAACAATTCTCTGCGCCACGCATCATGAGGTAGGCGAAAGGTAATAACTTCACTCTGTGAATATCCATATTCACTAAGAGAAACCATCTCACCAGCCGCCAACCACTGCCATGGTACGCTCTGTTGGAATAATGGTGCGTCTAAATAGGATGAACTATTGTTAAAGCGTTGAAGTATTTCATAATACTCCGCTTTAACCGTAGCCCTTAAACCCTGGCTTCCCCAAACTATAATTTGTTACTAGTAACTGGTAATACATTGGTTCCACTAGATGAACGTACCTGTACAGACACCAAACTCATGCTCTGAGTCGGCCACACGAACCCAGAATCCAGAATGATAACCAGCTAGCTGTCGAATTCTGTAATCAAGCAGCTTTCCGACTCGACGCTTAATCCTGTCTAATGATGATCGGGTCTTAAGCCACACAATATCTACCACATAAGGCTCTGGCAAGATAGGGAAATAACCTAGTTGAGAACCTAATCGCCATATAGCCATATATTGAGCGCTTTGTCTCTTATAAATTTCTGCTTGATAGACAGTCATCGGATTCGTTGGATAACATTTGTATTCGTCTAGGTGAGCGCTGATGACTTTCATCTTTTCGTTGAGCGCTGACCTATGCATACCTCGCTGTAATGCACTGGCCAGAGTACCGACCTGTGATTTAGCTAGCGCTGGTTCAACTGATAATAGCTCGCGAGTGTCTTGGAAAGTCATTTGGGGCCTGATATTAAACTTCCGTTTAGTATCTGGCAACACTGAAGATTCCCCTAATAGTTCGCGTAACTCGGAGATTTTGCGTTCAATATTGGCGTCCTGGACAGATTCGTATAGTATGAGATAGACACATTCTATCCTTGACGGAATATTCTCCTTAGCTATCGGAACTCTTGAAAGTGGAACAGTGTGCTCAATCCAACCAGACGCGAGCTTGCGGCAAGCATCCGTACCAGTATGACCGATAGTAGCCGTAGCCTTGCTTTCAAACTGCAACCTGGCATTATAGTCCAAGTCTGACTCAAATATGATCTCCATAGACCATAAAGATTGTGTTAATTTATCTAACACAGGTATTTGGACTTGGGGAAGTATTATCGAGCGGTCCGTAATATTATGTATAACCAGTGGCGCAATTCTCGTAAACCCGATTGATTGTTGAAAGGATGTCCATGATAGCGGACTATCCCAGAGGATCAATATACAGATATTCTGTTTTTCACGTGCCCATTTGATGAAAATCAAACCTATGATAGTATAGATATACTCCATAGACGCCTTGAATAATTTACCAGGCGCGGTTGTGTTGTCGGATACATCCACATCCTTCACGAGCTCGAAGTTGAGCACGCTTAGGATATGGCCATCAGGACAATTCTCAGCCGTTATTTGTGTGAAAGGCACGTCCTTCAGCGCGGGGAAGAACTCTGGTGGTAAATCGGGAGCATGTCGATGATGCGAATACCACGCGTGGACGCCAAGTTGAGCTTCAACAGCAGCGGATCGGTCGAGACTGCTCATTATCTCTTTCCTCGTGTGGTGGCTGAGTAATTGTACGTAAATAATGAAAATTGAATTTAATGGATGGAAGTCTTGGATATAAGAGATGTGAAACGCGTAATGCAAGATAGAGTGAGAGAAATCAATCAAGACTAAAATATTACAACTAGATAAAAGTTTTTCCTTACATCTAGAAGCCCTAAAGTAGGCACGTGTTATATATTGTGATAGGGGAAAAACCGACACCAGAGGCGCAGTCTAGGGTAACCCAAGATAAGCCAACCATTAAGTCTCCTAATATAAAACAAAAATATAAAATTAGGGAAAATAAAGCAGCTAGTAGCCTATAAATACTAAGATCTAAGCAATTACTTAAAATCTAGTTAATAAATTAAATATTTAACTAATATAAGTATAAAAACTAAAAAGTAAGATCAATAGTATTAGACCTCTCTTTGGGGTCCGCCGTAATTAACCATATATTGGGTTAACTGGTAGTATATTAATACTAATATACCTTTATTTAAGACTAAGTTAATAGTTAATAAGATTACTAGTCTATAGGTTTCTTACTAATTTAATATATAAATAAAGGTAATAAATAAATTAATACTTCTAGTACTATAGTAGCTACTATTAGCTTCTCTATATAGCTACTAGTAATTACGTGCTTGCTGCTGTAGTTGACAGCGCATATATAACAGTAAATATTTCCTAAGTATTAGCCTCCTTATAATAAGAAAGAGAGTATAAATAACTAATATTTAGTAAAATCTTGATAATTATCTATTATTTATAATATTACTTTAAGTAATAATTTATCCCCTAAGAGTTACCTTTATATTTA
>JARDXD010000828.1:0-31667 GCA_029218145.1 Aphanocladium album
CCGTTTTTTTTTTTTTTTTTTTTTTTTTTTTTTTAAAAAAAACAATTTTTAACCATGTTAGTTGGCTTTTCTCTGGCGCAGTCGCTGCGTATCTTCTGCTAACTCGCTGCTAGGCCCCCCCCTGTGCCTGCCGCCGCCGATATTCCTGTTGGCGCGAAGTGGGCTGAGCTGTCGCCCTCGCAGTGTGTTCGCCGCGCCCGCGAGCTCGCCGCCATTACCGGCGCTCTGTGGGTCCGCACTGTGATTTCGCTGCTTGCTGTGTGCTAATTCGCTGCGTTTTAGTCGTGAGGCTCCGTGCCCGGAGTGTGTGAAGAGGTGGGCGGAGTTCGACTGGACCGATCCAGTCGTTGAGTGCGGCGCCCACACCAGTAAGTCGCTGCGGCCTCGCGACTCCCTCGCAGTGTCCGAGCTGGTTCACTAACGCTTTTGTCACAGGCGCCAATACCACCAAGTGTGCTTGTTGTTTCAAGGTATGTTCGCCCTACTTTCCCGTCGGGCTCGCCGCGCGTTCCTGGCTAATTCGTCGCTAGTACAACAAGAAGTGTGGCGTTGTGCCGCACCATGCCCGCGCCGCCGCCGCCGAGCTGCGCGCTCTGTTTGTCCCGGCCAAGCGGGACCGAAACCAGGTACGTACTCTGCGATTTCCTGGCGAGTTTGTCGCTAATTCCCTGCTAGAAGGCCATCGAGGCCGCCCAGGTCGCCGCCACCCAGGCTTTGAAGAAGCGGGCGGCTAGCGGCGACGCCGCCGCCGACGAGCAGCTGGCTCGCGAGCGCGACGCGCGCCGCGTGGCTCGCACCCAGGCCGTTGCCGCCTGGGCGCAGGCCCGCGTCGCCGTCGCCGCCTCCAAGAGCGTAAGTCCTTAGCGAGTCCGCTGCGTTTTCCTGGCTAATTGTTTGCTAGCTGACCGACGAGGCCCGCGCCGAGATCGTCGCTGCCCTGGGCTCTCCCCCCAGCTTCGAAGAGAAGCTGTAAGTCGGCGTCCTCGCCGCATTTTCGCTTGTTTCTCGCTGCGCGTGCGCTGGCGCCGCGCCAAAAATTCGTTTTTTTTTTAAGTCGTTTTTTAGTTTGCTAAGTTCGGGGCTGCGGCCGCCTTTCTTTTCTCGCCACGTTCTCGCGTCCTCCTCACTGCTTATTCGTGATCTCGTCGTTTTCTGTGTGCCTGTTGTGATGTTGTCGGCTTTATTGTTTACTTTGAAAACGCGTCCTCTTCATATTGCTTTGGCATTTCTAGGTCTACGAAATCGCTGCGGTGTAGCCAGGAATTCTCTGCTTTATCGTAGCCCTGCCATTTAACGTAGAATAATCTCCGCTTCCTGTGGTATTTGTGGCCGATAATGCGTTCTACCTCGTACGTCTCTTCGTCGTCAATAACGCTGCTTTCTTGCGGCGCTCTTGGAGCGCCCTCGCGGCTTTGGTATGGCTCTAGGCTTGTGACGTTGAATACGTTATGGATGCGTATTGACGGGGGCAGTTATAGTTTAAACGTGAGTCTATTAGTGCCGACGCGCCGCGTTATCTGGAATGGGCCTAGGTATTTCGCGGCGAGTTTCCTGCTAGGTTGGCGAAGTTTCAGGTTGCGTGTTGACAGCATCACCCATTAACCCGCCTTAAACTTGTAGGCTAAGCGCTTTTTGTCGTAGTAGCGCTTCTAGGCTTCCCTACTTTATACTAGCTGTCGTGCTGCTTTCTCACGGCTTACGCGTAGCTCTGTGACTCTATCTGTTGCAAGGACATTAGCCTGCGGGAGGTGGCCGCCCGTCGCTGGCATCTCGGGATGCTCTCCTCGCAGTAAGTATGCCGGGGCCTTACCCGTTGAGTCGTACGTAGACGCGTTATACGCTAATTGGGCTATTAACAGCTTCTCCACCCAGTCGTCTTGTTCTTCGTTGTAGAATGCGCGGAGGTAGTGTTCTAGCATCTGGTTCTGCCTCTCTGTTTGGCCATCCGTCTACGGATGGTATGCGACGCTTAGTCGCCGCTTACACGCCAATAGGTGGCAGAGACTTCGCTAGAAGCCAGATGTGAATATGGTTCCCCGGTCGGAGACGATACCCCGCGGTATGCCGTGGTGCGCCATGATTTCTTTTACCAGTATATTCGCGAGGCCCTTGCTGGTGAGCCGTGTGTTTGTCGCTATATAGTGGCTATATTTGGTGTATCTATCGATGATAACCAAAATTGCGTTATAAGTATGTCGGCTGCCGGCGCGCTCTAGTAATCCCGTGATTATATTGACTGTGATTTCTTTGTATGGGCGTGTGGCCGGCGGTAACATAGCGAGGAAGCCATAGGGTTTATGCGTTCTTCCCTTCATTCGCTGGCAGTTGTCACACGATGAGATGTATCTTCTAGTCGTACGTGCCATTCCTGGCTAGTAGTATCGCAGGCGAATTCGGTGCATCGTTCGTCATAGGTTCTGGTGGCCGGCGGCTATGTCGTCGTGACATAGCCGTAATATTTTAGCGCGAAGCCCGTGAGGGACGTAGATGTGATTATGGAAGCGTTATAGGCCGTCTGGTCCTTTCTGCCACGCTTCCTCGGGTGTGCCGGTGGGGCCGCGGTTGAGCCGGCTTCGCGCCATACCCTCCGGGTTCCCCTCTATTTCCTGCGTTCGTCGCAAATCCTCTGTAAGGCTCGGGACTTCGTCGAGTGCTCTATTTCCTTGTTCCTTGCTATCTCGCGTGGAGTGCGCTGCATTCTCGCTGCCTTGTCGGGCGCCCCCTGGTGGTGGGGTGCCTGTCTCTGTCCGCGCATTACGCCGCGTGGTCACCCGCCGGTACTGACTAAGGTACGTGCCCGTAATTCTTCTGATTGTTGCGGCCTTTTGCTCGAATCGCTGCAAGAATGCCGGTAAATAGCTGGTTCTTGCCTGTGATTCTGCTGTGGCTCCGTGGTGGTCTGCTCGTTGTGATAACGCGTCAGCCGGGTTCTCTCTCCCAGGCCTATAGCGAATCATGAAATCGAATGGTGCAAGCTCATCTAACGCGGCGGCCTGCCTGCCTGATAACTTCGTTTTCGCTGCTAAATAGCTATGATTTAAGTGGTCTGTCAGTACTTCCACGGTGTGTGCTGGGTACGTGAGGTAGTGCCGCCACTGGCGGAACGCCTCTATGATCGCCAATATCTCCGCGTCAGGTGTTTGATAGTTAATCTCCAGCCCGGTGAGTTTGCGCGAGAGGTACGCTACTGGGTGCTAGCGTCCTCGCTATAGCTGCGCCAAGATCGCGCCAATAGCGAAGTCTAATGTATCTATCTTGACTCTCGTACGCGCCTAGGGGTCGAACTGAGCTAACACTGGCTGTTCCTGGAATGCCTGCTTTAGCCGCTCGAACGCTGCGAGCTGCTTGCTATTTAGCTTAATTCTCCCTGTATTGTTGCCTTTATTAATGTTTGTAAGTGGTTGTATGATATGGCTAAAGTTATTGATAAATTGGTGGTAGAAGTTAGTAAAGCTAATAAATACTTGTATCTCTTTTATGCTACTAGGTCGCGGTTAGCTCGTAATATCTTTGATGTGGCTCTTTTCTATATGTACCCCTTCTGTAGATACCATAAATCCTAAGAAAGAGATAGTAGTCATATAGAATTAATATTTCTCTAGGTTTGTATAGAGCCCTACCCCCAATAGTCTCTATAATACTTCTCTTATATGTTATGTATGTGTAGCTAAGTCGCTGCTATATATCAAGATGTCATCTAGGTACGCGATGTAGGTGTGGTCAATGAGGCCCTGTAGGGTTTCGTTGATGTATTCCTGGAAGGTCGCCGGTGCATTCGTGAGCCTGAATGGTATTACTGTGTACTCGAAGTGGCCGTATCGGCACCGGAAGGCTGTTTTCCACTCGTCGCCTTCGCGAATTCGGATGTGTCGATAAGCGTCTTTCAAGTCGATCTTGGAGAACACTCGTGCGCCCTGCAGTCGATCTAGTATCTCGTTAATCAGCGGTAACGCGGCGCGATTCTTGTGAGTTATGGCATTCAAGCCGTGATAGTCCACATAGAGCCGCAGCTTTCCGCCTTTTTTTGGGACGAATAAGACAGGCGCTCCGCTCAAGCTTGTTGATCTTCTGATCCAACCACGCCCTAGCGCTTCTTCTAGGAACTCGCGGAGTTCTCGCAACTCTCGCTCTACTAACGCATAGATAGGGCCCTATAGGGGAGTCTGCCCGTCCTCTAATTCGATCGCGTGCCGTGGTCCTTCCAGCGGCGGCAGGGTTACAGCTGCCTCGCTAGAGAAGATCTCGGCGAGGTCTTTATATTCTCGCGGTATCTTCGCTGGCTTCTCGCCTATTTCGTATCGGTCCTCTAGCTACGCGCTTGGCCTTACTCTCTAGGTCTTTAAGGCCGTTACCTCGTTCCCTAGGTTCTCCAACGTTTTCCACGCTGGGATAATAAGGTACCTCGTATTAGCGAGTGCGGTGTATATACGCCGCGTCCCCGCCGTAATAGTAAGGTCCTCTACTGTTATTCTGTAGTTAATGTGGTTGTGTTTTTATGATATGTGAGGGTCTGCCTCGCGTAATTATGTATATCCGAGCAACATTTCATCTTGTCCGAGGTCTGTGACTTCAAAGCGAACTCGCCACTATTTCGCCTGACCCCAGTCGTCTCTTAGCTGTACCATTCGGTATACGCAGCCGAGTGGTTGGTGCGTGGTGTTGGCGAACGCGCCGCGAAGGGGCTCTGCCGGTTCCATCGGCGCATCGCGTACGAGGTTGTAATGAATTAAGTTCTTCTCGCTGCTAGAGTCTATTACCGCTCTCGTAGCTATACTCTGGTTATTTCGCCGTACTTTCACAATCCATACGAGCTCCGTGGGTTGGCTGGTGTGGCGCTTGAGTTCCTAGGCGCGGCGCGCCGGCGAGGGTTCGATGTTGTTTGGCGACGTTGCTGGTGGTACCCCGTTCCCGCCGCCTTCTCGCTACTAGTTAGCGGGGTATCGTCGCGAGATTCCGTGGCGCGCGGTGGTGTGCTTAGGACTTTGGCAGACCACACAATCCGGGGTGGTACAATCCTTCCGAAGGTGCACCCCGCCACACTTCCAGCAGTCTAGGGACCCTGGCACCGGTCTCTGCGACCTATCAGCGTTTTCACCGCTTCCTTGTGGCGAGTTATGGCGTTGCTCCCTGATAGACCTAGGTGCCTGTGAGTTAGGGAAGGGTCGTCCCCCCCATCCCCCAGCCTCTCGCCGCTTCTCCCTCTACCTATATTAGGATTGCCTCAATTTAGCGGCAATACCGTGGCTTCTTAGCTGTTCCCACGTAGTTAGGGCGCTGCCTGCCTGAATTTCCTAGGATAGTGTTAGCAGCAGGCATTATATCACAAAGAGGATATATAGTATCTTGTTTATACGGTTGCCAAGTTCAAGCTCAATCACTTCCTAGTTATTAAGGAATTCTCTGAATGACTGGCCTTCCGCTTGGAATATACTATCTAGCTGCGAGAAAGCCTTAAAGCATCGCGTATGTTTGTCTCCTACTTCCGCTAATACCCAGTCGCGGAACTCTTGTTAACTTAGAATACTCTTATACTCTCCCGCCTAGCGAGTCTGGAAGTATACCACCTAATGCTGCCGCGTTTTCTCTACGAGGCACTACGTGGTATAGATAATTCGCCGCTGGGTCGTGGCGAACGAGCCAGGCTAGCTCTTAAAGATTGCATCTAGGTCTGTTATAAATATGTTATACTCGGCCCAGCTTTTCCTGGCGAAAGAAGGGGGTCAAGTGTTGAGCTTCCCCCAGGAATCGCCGCGAACTCGCTTAGGCTCCACTGCGTATTCGTCGAGTAGCTCCTACGGAACGTCTATATCTTCGCCTGCTTCCAGGCGCTTAATTGCCCTGGCCCTCTTGCGGGTCAGGTTACGGTGGTATAGCTCCCGCAGCCATGCGACCTGTCTCGCGTCTTCCTCCCTTCTAGCTTCCGGCGAGGCCGTCGCGAATTCGCGGCGCTGTAGAGGTTCGGTCGCCTTGTCTGGGGGTCCCCTGTCGCTCCGATGTAGCGACGCCTCCGTGACGGCGGCGCTCGCGGGGTGGTTGGACCCCTGGGGCGCGTTCGCAGCCTCCTCGTAGTCCGTGAGCGGCGAAGTCGCCGGTGGCGGTATGGAGCGAGTGATACGGTCGGTTATTTTGATTTTTTTAACGGGTTCTTTACCTAAATAGGTGCGAGTGATCAATCTGTTAGGTTGGTTGGTGCTCGAAGAAGGTGGAAGGATAGATCGCAATGGGTTCGCAGCTAGTTAGCTATGATTTAATGTAATGACTTTATTGATTACTGGGGAGGAAGGGTCCTCCCTAGTCATTATGCAGCGTTCTCGCCATTAAATAGCTAGGTCTTCGCACGTGATGTGTTACGAGTCGTGACAAGCGAGCACGATCCCTGAGTCTCTCTCTTCTAATGAATATGTGATTATCGCGAACAAGCTATGAAGTTCGACCAAAGCAGGCTGTAGCAGTGGGTATAACGGGCAAAGTACCTAAAGCTGGAGATCGTCGGTGCAAGTGTATGCCTGGCCCCTGTAAAGTGCTGCCTGACTGCTGGCTATGGCGTCGAACCAGTGGGGGCTGTGAGGCTCCAGGAACCCCGCACTACGTCACTTAAATGCCGATACAGATGGATGTGTATCTGCGCAACAAAAGGTTATCATTTCCATCGACCATTCTCAGCAAATTGCAAGGATTGCTTAAATCAATATACTCTGCTCAGTAATGTCACGAGCTCTGTGAGTCGCGACTTGGTGACAGTTCAAGGCTGACCCGCAGCGGGGTAACTTCGGACGGGCAAAACGCTCTCGTCTTTGTTCCCGAGTACAAACTCTAGTATATAAGTAGAAAGATAAATACAACAAATTGGAGCTTTTGACGAACCTCACACATAAAAATCCCCCAATATTACGAATTTCTGTTATAAATCGTGGTCCGTCAGGGTCGGTGGATACCGCCAGGCAACGGTATTAAAATATCACCCCGCACGATGGGGTCTTCTTAGGTAAACCACCTTCAACCTCAAATATCCAAACGTCCAAAATGGTCCAAATAGCAGAACCGATTGAACAGATCCTGGCCGACTTGCCAGCCAAGTACCGCGGCCCCGGCGGTGCGGTCGCCGTCGTCAAGGATGGCGAGCTGCTCGGCGAGAAGGTATGGGGTTTCGCGGACCTGCACGAGGGCATCCCCATGGGCAACGACACTGTGCTCCCCATCTGCTCCATCTCCAAGCAGATGACCTGCGGCCTCCTGACGGATCTGGAACTCAACCCTACTCCTGCCATGGCTGCGCGCGGCGAGCCCGCGGCGCAACAGCTCGCCGACGAGCTGGCCAGGGTCCTGCCCAAGGAGATCGTCCAGGATACCGGCGTGAACCTGAAGCTGCTCTGCAACAACCAGTCTGGAATCCGCGACTACTGGGCCCTGACAGTGCTCTGGGGTGCCCGGCCCGAGACGCCCTTCTCCATCGAGCGTCACGGCCCCCAGATGCTGCAGCGCCTCAAGTCGTTCCAGTTTGAGCCTGGTACGCAGTACTCGTACGCCAACACCAACTTTTACGTGCTGGGACGGGTGATGGAGAATGTCACCGGCCAGGCGCTTTCCGATCTGCTCAATGAGCGCATCTTTGCCCCCGCCGGCATGAAGACGGCGTTCCTATGCGCCGACACCCACACGCACCCTGGTCCCGGAATCGGGTACGAAGGTACCGAGAAGGACGGCTACTATCCCGGCGACAACCGCATCGAGTGGGCTGGCGATGCAGGCATTGTGGCTTCCCTGTCCGACATGATTGAGTATGAAAAGTTTGTCGACAGCAATCGCGACAACGACAAGAACTGGTACGGTCTCAACTGCAAGAAGCAGGAGTTCAAGGACGGTGCCGTCTGCGACTACGGCTACGGCCTGAGCCAGCACACCGTTGGTGATGTTACATTGGTCGGGCACGGTGGCGCTCTCCGCGGTTACCGATTGAACAGAATCTACGCACCCGAGGCTCGAGTCTCTGTCGTGGCCTTGCTAAACGAGGAGCACGCCAAAGCCGGCGTGGTATGCGACTACATCATCGAGCGCCTCTTGGGAGTAGAGGACGCCAAGTTTCCCGCCGTCGAGCCCAACTCAGCCTTTGTCGGTACCTACCTGGACCCAGAATCAGACCTCGCCGTGGTTATTGGCAAAGGAGAGGCTGCAGGCAAACTTTCATTTGGTTACCACCGTGCGGCCGTGGACTTGACCCCCGTCGAAGCGAACAAGGCTGCCTCGAAAGATGTCACCGTAGTTCTAGACAGTGACGCCATCGAGGTCACGCTGCCCAAGGACAATCGCAAATTCCGCGCGAACCGTGTGCCCGTCACCAAGCCACGCGCCGAGTTCTCAGCCCTTCACGGCAGTTACAGGTGCGACGAGATTGACTCCATCTTCCACTGCAGCGGCACCGACGGCATGCTGTACGGCTCCTTTGACGGCTTTCTCGGCAAGGGCCCCATCCACCTGCTGCGACCCCTCGGAGAAGACGTCTTCGCCCTCGCCTGCCCGCGCGCCATGGACTCGTCGCCGCCCGGCGACTGGACCGTCGTGGCTCGTCGCGACACCAGCGGAAACGTTAGCGGGGTGACGATCGGTTGCTGGCTGGCCCGAAAGCTGGAGTTTGTCAGATTCTAGGCCGTGATTGCATAAAAACTGCGCCGCCCCCGAGAAAAACAGGTCGAGTTGTGCTGACGGCGGCGTCGTGTTAGTTTCGGCGCTGCCCGATTGTGGCGCACAGTCAGCAAGTGCCGAGACCTGGGAGCACTAAGCTTAAAATTTTGATAGACTAAAGATACCAGCGCCAACAAGATAGAAGAGAAGAAAAAAAAAACCATGTTCCAAAGCAGGCAAGCAGTACCCCCGAAAATTCGCGCAAGGCTCTTCTTTAACATCCTCGCCTTCAGTCGTTTCAGGCTGAGCGATTCTGGACCGAGCCTGGTTGCTGTATATTGGGATCCAGGGCCCCGCAGACACGGTCCAGCCCCAGGGAATCTTATCACCCAGCCTGATCTACACCAGCCTGTGCAGCCCAGGCCGGGACACCGTTGTGCGCTAGCTCGGTTCTAACACGTTCCCGATTATGAGGGACTCCATCACGAGTACCAGGCAAGCTGATGGAGCCAATGTCGGCGATTCCTGAACGAGAGAGCCTTTTTGCTATATAAAGTGCCTCTTGCTGCCTGCGCCGCATTTGAACAGTTTCAATTGCACAACTGACTCCTCGCGCCTTTCAGAACAAACATGAAGTCCATTCTTGCTCTCTCGGCGCTGGCCGCCGCTGCCTACGCCAAAACTGCACTGATGGTGCCTTACTACATCTCGCCGTTTAAATGGGCGTCAGAGTGGGACGCACTGGTTGACACGGTCACGAAACATCCCACTCTCGACTTTTACATCATTCTCAACGACCAAGGTGGCTGCCCCTGGGGCGCCAACCCTTCTTCCCCTTGCAACCCGCTGTCCCCAGGCTTGAGGGACTATGCCACGCACCTCGGAAAGCTCCACGCGCGCAGCAACGTCAAGATTATTGGCTATGTGGCCACTGGATTCGGCGCTCGCGACGTCGCCGAGGTCAAGAAGGGTGTCGACGACTACTCCCAGTGGGTGGCGATGAAGGACTGGTCCAACGTTGACCAGAACATCACCATGCACGGCGTCTTTTTTGACGAAATAGACACGATTCCCGGCCAGCTTCAGCGCAACCTCGACATCACCAACTATGCCAAGTCCAAGTTTGGCAATGTCGTTCTCAACCCGGGCGTCGCCGTGCAGGCGGGCAGCGAGTCTCTCTTCGACGCCGCCACCGCCATCCTCAACCTCGAGACCTGCTACACCAAGGACCACGACAAGGCGTTCGACGGCACACCCCCCAAAATCGTCTACCGCTGCCCGAACGGCTACACGCCCTTTACGCCCACGTCGCTCAACTCACTGCCCAGCAACAGCAAGTACCTTGCCAAATCGTCCGTCGTTATCCACGACTTTTACGAAACCTGGCAACCGTATGTGCCCGCTTCCAAGTCTACCTTTGAGGCCGACGCCACAGCCATTGTCAAGAAGGGCGTTCACAGCTTCTACATTTCACAATACGGCTACCAAGGCAACTTTACCATGGGCCCTGCTAGCATCAGTGAGGTAGCTCGTATCGCCGCTTCTGCCCAGGGTCTTGCTTGAACATAGAATCCACATATGCGGCTCGGATCTAGGGCTATGCATCAGCTGCCGTGGTGAGAGTCCAGCTTGCCCCCACACCGCTACAGACACAATTCACCAGCCGCTGAAGCTGGTCGCAAATAAATAAGCAAATAAATATAGAGAATGAAAAAAAAAGCAGAATAGTTTCGAGCAGTGCACGTGATTTTTGTTTGGAGTACTTTGGCCTGCATCAGCCACTAATTCACGCTTTCCACCATGCAGTTTGACTTTTCTGCTCCAACAATTTGCGCGACGAGATGGCTCAATACGACACTATTGGCACCCAATATGACTTTATTAAGACAACTTCCTTCAATGATATCGAGCAGCATAATTTCCGCAGTGCGATTGAGCCATTGCTCACGAAAGGCGATTGCCATGTTATAGAATTCGCCTCTGGGACAGGGTTCTACTCGGAACGCATGCTTAGATGGGGGGCGGCGTCTGTTACTGGCGTCGAGCTGTCCAGCGCCATGGTGGATGGCGCAAATGCAAGGCTTGCAAGTACAGATTTAGCATCGCGAGCCACATTTATATGCGGCGATGGTCGAGAAGCCAAGCTCTACACCGCCCCGTCGCCCGGGAAGTTCGACGTGGCGGTTGGTGCTTGGTTCCTCAACTACGCCGAGTCATACAGGGAACTGGAGGCCATGTTCAAGGCAATTAGTATGAATTTGAAAGACAGCGGTATTTTTGTGGGTATTTGCTTGCATCCTGTGGACGACTTTGAGAAGCGTATCGCCAACTGCACCCCGGAGGTCATGAACAGGACGGGGGTACGATACGATTATCTCCAACCCCTCGCGAGCGGAGAGGGCTACACGTTTCGGCTTACTGCCCTTGATCCTGCCCACGCAGAGTCTCCAGTGCTCGAATTCAATAGCTTTCACCTGAAGAAGAGCCTTTACGAGTCTGCCGCCCGCGCGGCCGGGATGGCAGGTCACTTGGAGTGGCGCGAGTGCGACTTTGCCATCGACGGCTGGCGTCACAAGGTCGGATTACAAAACGATGACGAGGAGTGGGAGAAGCTCAAGAAAGCACCGCATATGTGCATTCTTTCCGTCTCTAAAAATTGATTGCGGCTCTCTCCGCTAGCTCTCAGCTTCGACTCGCACTTTTGCCAGCATCAACGCTTCATAAAGTTTCATCATCCGGTCCCTGGTCCAGATTATGAATAAGAGACAAATCAAACCTGACTATTTTTTTTCTGGAAAAAAAAAACCCCAAAAAACTTTTAATGTTGCACCTTGTGCGTTGACCCCATGCTGCAGCATCACATCTCCCAGTGCGCCAGATTCCTCAGACTGAGACAGCGACCATCCTGTGGGGTCGCACCAACCTGCCAACTATCCCCGCCGGCGAGAGCATTTGTGAGACACGTTCAGTGGGCGTGAAGGTGGGAGGAATTGGAGCTTGAATTCCTTCCGGTGGTCTACTTTGGATTTGCGGAAGAACGGTAATATGTATCTCAAACTGTGGGCACCGCGGCGACAGAGAGAGCTTCCCAACGCTGTGGGGCAGCGTGACAAACTCAGTGCGGAGCCTGTAGTTATAAGATTGCAGCAGAAAGTAAACGTGGAATATGATTCTGGAACTCGATAAAGGCTTTTCATGTCGATCGGAAAATGACTTAGCAACAATGTAACGCCTTGGTATCGGAGCAAGGCATCCTGTGACCACGTCCAAGAGGACCTGCACCGGACGCAGTCACGCCTTGTCCCCCTCAATGGACAAGCTCGCCCTTGACGGTTTGTCAATTGTCATCAAGATCGGAAAGGAGATGGTTCCTCATTCCAGGGGTGCTAGATTTTCCCAGCGGTGGCGACTTGATATGCCGTGGCTTTGGAAGATGTCTTGGAAACGGGCGTCATTCCTGACCCAGTGGGTTCCTGGTTGAGACGCTCCCCCAGCTATCCGGTTCCTGCTGGCTGCGGACTCAGACCTTCGGGGATTAAATAAAAGAAACGTAGCGCCGTACGGGAGGGGTTAAATTTGGATACAATAACAGCTGTCGAAATTCTCCGAAGTTTTTTTCTTCCAGATTTGGGTCGATAATTGCCCGTGAGTGCTTCATCAGACGGACGATACCGAGCGAATCGATTGCCAGAGGACGCCGGAGAGGTAATTGGAAAATGGGCAGATCAGTTTCGGATGCAGACGAGCAGGCTATACTCTACTCTCCGACAACGTCAATTGACAATGATAAACCTGATTCGCTGAAGACGGGCTCTGCACTAGTGGTGCATCCTCCGGACAGCGGTTTACACGCATGGTTGTTCCTGATCGCATGTTTCTTGATAGAAGGCTTAGCTCTCGGTGAGTTTGTTGAATTTTTTTTATGAACTGGTTACTTGCGTATACTAACATGTGTGATTTTTACTGTTGCCAGGCTTCCCTGGTGCCTATGGTGTTTTTCAAGCCTACTACAGCACACATCCGCCGTTTCAAAATGCCTCGGGCCTTCCCACGGTTTCGACCTGTGCCATGGTATGATGTGATTGTGAACGAAGAAAGAAGAAGAAGCCGAAACTGTGCTAATATCCTGGCAGGGCATAGCGTACTTGGGTATGCCCATCACTATGGGTGTGCAGCGCCTTTCCCCACGACTGAGTGTTTGGTCGCCTCTTATTGGTATTTTCGTCATGACTGGTGCCCTTGTTGCGGCTTCGTTCGCAACAACGGTGCCTCACCTAATCGGAACGCAAGGAATTCTCTTTTCAATCGGCAGTTCGCTCTCATACTGCCCCTGCATCGCCTTTCTGAACGACTGGTTCGACCGTCGCAAGGGAATGGCGTACGGAATCATGTGGGCCGGCACAGGACTGTCGGGCTCGATCCTCCCCTTTGTCCTCGAGTTTCTCCTAGGCAAGTACGGACACCAACACACGCTGAGAGTCTGCGCCGTAGCGCTGGCGGCAATCAGCCTGCCCGTGGTGTACTTTGTCAAGCCGCGGCTGCCGCCCGACAAGGCCAAGACGCAGGCCAACCCTTTCAACCTCCGCTTCATGCTGAGCCAGACCTTTGTCCTCCACCAGATTGCCAACATTTCTCAAGCGCTGGGCTTCTTTTTACCCAGCATCTTTATGCCGACGTATACCCGCTCATTCCTCGGAGCCGGCAAGTTTGTGTCTGCCAGCACGATACTGTTGTTCAATATTGCATCGACTGTGGGATGTCCCACGATGGGCTGGCTTTCGGACAACTACCACGTCACCCGGTGCTTGTTTATCGCCACGGTCGGGGCATCGCTCGCCACCTTTTTGCTTTGGGGTCTCTCAACCACTGTACCGTCTGCGCTCATCTACTGCGCCATGTACGGTCTATTTGCGGGATCATATACTTCCGCATGGACAGGTCTGATGCTGCAGTTGACCACAGACGATAGCATCAGCGACAAGTATTCCTGCGAAGATACGGACCCAGTTATGGTGCTCTCCATGCTGGCTGCTGGTCGAGGGATAGGCAGTCTTTTGTCGGGGCCTTTGAGCCAGGCTCTCGTGGGCGACTTTTGGCATGTCAAGACCTACGGAGCATACGGCACGCCGTATGGACCTTTAGTGATTTTCACAGGTACAACTGCTGCATTCAGTGGAATTGTGCTACTTTGGAGGCACATTGGATGGATACACTGACGTAATCAATTCAGTAAAATATTCTCAACGCTGCAAAGCGTATTTGTATTTATCAGATTCAACATATATCTTACCATAGATTTCACTTCGGTAAAATGAAGATTTAGCCTGTGAACTATAAGTAGAAGTCGGTGTCATTCCCGGCCAGTGTGCCCCGAAAAAAGTATGGCCATACAGTAATTGAAATGGAATAAAAAGGTGTGATATTGCATCATGTTCACATATATACAGGAAATAAATATCCAGAAACTTGGTTGTCTACTCTCAAAGGCCGAGACAAAGGGCCACAGCCAAGGCTGCTATCAAAATGGGAGCGCTAGGCAGACCACGGGTGGCGAATGAATCACCAGGCTTGTCGCCCATACCATCGGTAGTAAGGGTGAAGTCACGCACTTTGCCCTGCCAGCCAGTGATTTGATGAATGGGGGCCTCGATAGCCATTTCATGCCAGCGCAGAGGCTGGCCGTAGTAGCTCATCTCCGTCAGGAACTCCTCTTTCGAGAAGATTATATCGCCCTTTTCGTTGAATGCGGAAGCAAATGTCTTGGGCCCGTCACCGTTGATTTCCAAGCGGACCCATGATTGCAAAGGTATAGTTTTGTTGAGCCTGTAATAAATGCCAGATGCAAATAAAGTGACATTTGGCGTAAGCATAAGGGTCGAGTCGGATCCGGCCACGAGGGTCGTATTCGTCTCGTCCGTAAGTTTATCCATGTTGAGTGTCAGTGAAAGTTTGTAATTTCGGCCCTTTGATGACCAGGGCGTGGTGATGTCGCAGTCAGTCGACATGGCAATGCCGTCGTCGGCACCCTTGCAGGTGGTCTTTGCGTCGTACTTGTTGCCCGACTTGTCTGCGACAGAGTCTCCCTTGACCTTGCGGAGATCATAGGAGAAGATGGTGTTCTGGTTTGAGGGGATGCGGCGCTCCAGAGTCTGAGCAGGAATCTTGGCCAAGAGCTTCGAAAACCAGTTGGAATACTGGTCCTGGGTCAGGTTGCCGCCCCAGTGCTTATCGGCCAGAGCGGGAATACCATCTCTCCATGCGTAGTAAGCTTCCGAGTAGACGCTTGTGTTGGCGCCGTGGTCGTTCCAAAGTGGCGAGATGGCACCTTGAATGAGTTTGTTATTCTTCGACGGGTTCGAGTTAGGATTGCTGAGGTTAAAGATGTTGGGGTACCAAGGTCCGTGGCCGTCGGGATTGCCAGTGAATGTAATGTCGGTGTTGATTTTGCGGCCATAGGGACCATCTTTCATAACAATATAATACATCTCGTCAGAGTTGATGACTGAATAGTTGTTCTTGATGTAGTCCTCGTACGGGTTGTCAAAGAGGTAGGCCCAGTGCTGAATGGTTATGTTGGAGTCGATTGTCGTGGGAGAGCCAGCGTGCTTGACGGCAGGGAATGTGCCCCAGATGCGGATAGACTTGCTGGCTTCTTCATTCATAAAGGCTGACATTTCGTTGACAAACCTCTTATAGTCTTCTTCTGGGCCCTTGTATTCATCGGCGCCAATAGAGACGACAGAGGTATGGAACCAAGGGAGAAACTCCTTCCAGATCGTCTTCATGGTAGGAATCGTATCCGGGTGCGAGATGTTGAGCAGACTGAGGTCGCCCTGGTAGCCGATTTGCGGGCGCCATTGCACAATGGGGAGACAGTGACCCGGGGCCTCTATCTCGGGAATGATGGTGACACCTCGCTGCGCACACTTGGTCTGAATATCCTCGAAGTCGTCCTTGGTGTAGGATTCGTTGGCATGCTTGTTGAGGCCAGACACTTCGCTGCTGTCCGACCAAAGGCGGAAACGCGCATAAGTCTCGTTGTAGTTATCAGGCGTGTATGTCGGGACGATGGTGTTGTCGCTGAGATGGATGTGGAAGGTGTTTTGTTTGAAGAAGGAAATGTAGGAACACATGTCGATCAGAAACTGCTTGGGGTAGAAGTGGCGACCACAATCAAGCATCATGCCTCTGGTTGACCAGCCAGGCGCGTCGTCTCCTTGGCCGACGGGGACTGCGCTCTTGTCTCCTAAGATGGCTTGCTGCAGAAGCGTTCGCGTCCCCCACCACGCGCCGAGAGAGCTTGCGCCGCGGATAGTGACGCCATCTTCCTCGGCGACGATTGTGTATCCTTCCGTGGTCGATCGGCCCGCGGCATCGAGAAACTCGTGGTCGCTGTCAATGGTCAAGAAAATGGTGTTGGATTCGCGCTTGTCGCCGTCTTTGGCCGTGACTGTTTTGTTGAAAACCTCTTGGAGGTCTTGCGCAAACGTCGCGCCAAACTCGTGCAGCGTCGGAGGGATCAGAGTCAATCCGCTTTTATCGGTCGTCTTGGTATATTTCGAGTCAATAATGACTGTCTGCACGGCATCGAGCTTGAATGTTTTCTTGCCGTCCCCTTTGAAGGGCACAGTCGGGATGCCGGGGAGGTGCGCGAGGGCAACGTCTGGGCTTGATTAGTGGCCGAGCCAAATTTCACAGGTGGTCGGGGAAAACCATACCGAGCAGGAGCAAGCCCGACAACAAATTGAACGAGGACCACATCGTGCCGCGAGCTGAGAAGCTTGAGGCAAGCCAGAATTCACTCTACAATCGTATTTGCAAATGTTAGAATCTTGTCATCGTGTTCTGTCTGGGATCACAGCATTTTGCCAAAGTGCACGAAGTGCGCGACCGCCGTATTCCCTAATCCGAGCCTAACCTTAGCTTCACTAGCTTGGTAGTGCCAGGCCAGGAACATTTACCAGAATACGAGATTGGCCCCGGTCAGGCACACTTGATGCACCAGGCCTTGTTATTATTAGTTGACTACAGTGCCAGAGTCGCATCGGCCCCTATTCTCCCCACTGCCAAGAACCAGGGATACGGGGAGATTGTATGTACTCCGTATGATTTGACTGTTAGCCAGTTTCGGGTATGTGCACTGCACAGCGATTGAGATTTTCAAGTGAGATTAGGTGTGTCACCCTACAAAAGAAAGCATGGCGGGCGCTAACTAGCCTTTGTCCCGTGGCTGTGGGTAATTGACAATTGCTGGCCGTGGGATCAAGATTCTCGGAGCTTGGCGACACCCCCAACTTTCGCATCACCAGGGGCAAAGGGGTCGTCGCTACCCTCTCAACCTAGCAGCCGACTCCCCTTTGCATCTTGAGAGCAGCAGCATTGGTGATTTGCGCATAATCGTTTTGCATAACTTGACATGCTCGGCTTTGAGGTTCCAAGTTTAGTCTCCTTCCGGGCTTCCTCCTCCAAGCCTCTCGTCACGCAGCCTGATCGACACGCGAGTTAACAAAATATGCACACTAGCGATTCAGGCTGTGAGAGGCACAAAGGGAACGCACTTCTAGATTATGAGAGAATTGGTTGTCGGCAATTCCGCATTTCTACCCATACCGTGATTTGCTGTCCCGTCACATGTATTGCCCCCTCCAGGCACCATCATTCTGGACCAAAAAATAGCAGCTATGAAGATATGACTCAATAATTCATGAAAGCACGCGGGCTGGTTCTGAATACCTCACCTAGAAGCTCGGTCAGCGCCGACGTAGCCCCTTGGTTTTTTAAGTTCAGCCGAAGGATGCGCCCTTGGTCATCATCTGGTACCAATTTAGTTACTGCACTCACAAGCGCCTTCCAATATAGGATGTTCTCTTACCGATCGTCCATCGCTTTCTTCTTTCCTGAGCTACTATGGTGACTGCCCCTCCAGCCATTACCACACTATTACACCACCTGGCGGGGCTGCTTTTTTGGGATTGGGTTAGCCTGATGTACACATTGTTTCTTCAGCGCCCACTGCAACCAGAACCAGGCTGCGCAGCATCATGTTACTTTGCTAAAATCGTGGGATGCATATGGTTCGGGCACAATGTAACGACATCGATCCGCATTGCATTATGGACCATGCCTTGTGGCTGCTTACTTTCCGCAACGCAGCTGCCCCAGCTGCCCTGCAGAGCTGGCGGTAAATTTCGTGGTATAAAGAACCTGGGTGACGCCTGCAGTATAATCCCCCCAAAACCATCTACCAGGATCGAGACACTATTCTCATCATGCTTACACTTTCTTTTGCTCTGGCGGCTGTTGTCAGTGTAGTGGTGGCGGCACCGTACAGCGAAGTTCACCAACACTCTCGCCGCTTCAACTCTGACAACTGGTGCGGTGCTGTTCTGACCCATTCAAGAATCAACAGTGTCGAGGCTACCTGGACAGTGCCAAAGATTTCTATTCCATCAAACGGAGATGTAGGTGCTCACTATTCCGAATACCAGTGGATCGGTATGGGTGGCACCTCGGGTTGCGCAGGAGCTGGTGATCTCCTACAAGCCGGCACTGGCGCAGAGGTACGAAAGCAGTCCGCATTCTTTCAGCGACTATAGCGCCGTGCAGATAAATAATTTGCTTATTACGCTTACCTTTAGATTACCAACGGAGATGTCATCTACTATCCCTACTACCAGTTGTTCGGCTCGAGCGGCCCGATGGTCAACAATGACCTCGCTGGTGAGTGTGCTTCTTGAGTTATTTGCATATCAAATATCAGGACAGAGAACACAAGCTGACGGTATTGTTTCAACAGTGTCCCCGGGCGAGGAGATTTATTGCAAGGTTACAGCCACGTCGAGTACTGACGGTACATTGTAAGTTGCTGGCGCCCAACCCCCATCAATCTCTCCACGAATCTGCACTGACTGTATGGCGTGAACAGTTACTGGGAAAATCGCAGCACCGGCAAGAGCAGCACTGTGACAATAAGCTCCAACTCGGGGCGATCGATTTGTACCGAGAGTGTGGAATGGATCAATGAGCGTCCCGGCGATCCTGGCAACCGCCGTCCGTTCCCCGGCTTCACCCAGTTCAGCTTCACTGGCATCAGCGCCGGCACCTCCGACGGCAGCAGCGTGAATCTCGACGGTGCCGAGGACTGGATTCTTTACAGAGACCAGACGTCAGAGATACTGTGCCATCCCTCGCGAACCTCCAGCACCTCCATGGATATACTCATGGGCTAAGCTACACTGGAGAGCCTCTTCGATGTGGACGTACTGAGCGCGGGCGGCTTAGGGTTGCAGAACATTACATGTCGCCAGCCTCATTACAGCTATAACATGCAATTAGGCAAATTACAATCAAAATTGAAACGGCGTTTCATTCTTGTATGGGTCCTTGCTCTTGGTGATGTTGGCTATTTTAACCCACCAAATAAGCAGCTGCCATGGCGCCGCCAGCGTAAGCAGCTCGTGCCGTTGGCACTGTCCCTCCATTTTTAGGACTGCTGGTCGTTTTCATAGCAGCTCCATTACCTCCGGACGCACTGGCGCTTCCAAAGCCCAAGTGGGAGCTGTCAATCGTAGTGATAAGCTGGCTGATGGTTGTAAGAGTGTTTACCTGCACGGTGATGCTGGAAATTTCACTTGTCGCTATGCTGGAGAATCCACAGAGAGACAAAACATCGTCAATGTCCATTAAGCAAAATATTTAACACTAGTCCATGAAGAGGTTGGAGATGAGCCCGAGGTTTCACCTACGTTTCAAGTCGCCACTATCAGCGTCCGCGCCATCGCGCTTGGCCTGCTTGGCCTGCTTGGACTGTTGCACGCAGTCCGCGCAAAGGGCAGCAATCCCTGCCACGTCAAAGCCGGTGTTGGTGCAAACGCACTGGTTTTGGAGGTGCTGCTCGTCACTTTCTTCGTCGCTGACAAGATCAATGTCGCAGTTGTCCGAGAGCTCGCTGATCGGCTTGCAAATGGTTTTGCATGAAGTTGGGACGTCGCCCATACCAAGATCGACTTGCGCGTACGCGACTAATCAAGTATATGGTGCAAGGGCCAGGGCAAAACCGCTAGCGTGATGCATGAAGGATTATCGGGTTGAGATCGGGAGTCAGGGGGAGCACGACGGGAATAAGGTGGGGTTGGAGATGGCCAAACTGTGGGTGGTGGCTAGTTCTTCAGTTTATAGCAAACAAGTCATTGGTTGACAAGTTAGAATCGATCAGCAAATAAACATATGTCATGGAGAATGAAACAAAAAATGGAACAGGCAAGTGGGTGTATTGATCCAGAATTGGTGTTGGAGCAACGACCGTCGACCATCCGCCGTGCAAGGGATGATCAACATCTACAAATTTCCATAATCTACGTAAACATCTGCCGTGTCCAAAATAGAGAAGAACTTGAAGCCACATCTGAAGAGATTAGAATGGTAATGGCAAATCAGACCCAATTTAGTAAATGCTGACGGGAGTTTGAGTTGGCCGTCGTTACGCTGCCATTCCTGGCTGGAATGAACACCGCAGAGCGATTAGAGATACCCGCACTGCAACTGCATGCTTCCCAGTTCCAGAAATTTCCTATGGTGTTATGCTCTCCAAACTATGTATTGGATTGTAAACCTTCTCTGCACTATCTGTTCTTTCTCAACCGAACGCCTGACAGTCAATTACGAGTCAGAATGGAGTTTATTCATGGTATGAAATGTTTGTGATTGCCATTCTGGGTCGGCATCATGGGAAGGTATCGCTGCCGTCATCAGTGAGAATGATGGGGGTTGCCAGCCGATCCAAGTCCCATCGCTTCATTATATGATTCTGGATATAAATCACACGCTCCCCAAGCTGTCCCAATCCGCCTCTCCTCTCGCAGAAAGCACCAGCCGCGTGTATAGATGACACAAGCCCGTCCCGGTAATAGGCCCCAACGCCAGGGCCTACAAAGTAGGGTGCATCGCGTGAGATTGCCCGTGTGGATTCGACAAAGATGTTGTCATATCGCTCTAAATCACTCGCTATTCCGTCATGACAGACCTCGTCCGGTCGCTTTCCAGTGCGCCAGAGAAGTGAATAAAGGACCAAGCGAGTTTCCCAGTACGCGTTAGCCATATGCGATTCGACCTGATTCACAAACGGTCGCCGACTTTGTGATGAGCGTTTATCTCGTCCTGCAAGTAGGCCGACCATCTGTGGATACACCATTTCAAATTCGAGAAGCCATTGGTCCAACTGATCTTGCAAGTCACGAATAAGTCGACGTGTCTCGCGGCACGTAGGGCAAAATACATAGGAACCTGACGACGATCGTTTACACGGAGTCATGGCCCGTTGCCATATGGCTGGAAGCTTTCCTTTGCAGTCCTGGATCTTGTCGCACAGCGTTTTGGGTATCTTGAGCCATGGAACTGTTAACCAATCGCCTTCCATGATGAATGGTGGCCGCCTTTCTGCAATGCCTCGATTGATCTAATATGCATGCAGGAATTGTTAGTAATTGTTCTCTTTGCTCGGGCTGCAATTCCAGGTTCCGACTTACCAAATTCGATCTTGCCAGCAAGAACATGCTATGGAAAGGCTCTGCTTGAAAGGCTTCCGGCCCGACAAGTTTCAGGATCGAAACAATGCCAACAATATGACTGATCAAGCCGCTAGATTGCATCCCAGGAGCGAACATCGAGGACGGCACATTGTACTCGAGGGCTGTTAGCAATTGTGGCATAATGACCAAAGTTCAAAGCGAGACAATTTTACCTCGTAGGAATGTAGAAGCAGACAAGCAGACAACAATTTGGCCCAGTTGTTCTGAAAGCTGCTCGATAAAGCCCTCATTTCCGAAACTGCTCTGACGTACGCTTTTATGCTAGCGACCCGAAGGCTAGCATCATTGGTCAGAGACGCGCAGTGGGACGCCGTCAAAGCTATAGCGGCCGTCGATAAATCTGGCATCTCAAGTGTATTCATATAAAAGTGAGCCTCGTAGTCCCAGGTAGTCTGGTCCTCGGGGAAAGAATAACGACAAAATTTGTCGAGAAGTCCAATGCGATGAACAGCAGTGGTAGTAAAAATGTTTGCAGGAACCGCACACGATCGCCTGAAGCTAGCGATGGTTTTAGGCTTACTGAATTGTTCATGGCTTTTTATTCCGTAATTTTGCGCGATTGATGGCACAAATTGCAGCTCTTTCCTGTAGGGCTGACACTCAAGGTTGCTCATGACACACTTTGTGCAGCGCGGGAGCTTATTATCGCACTAATTCCAGTTTAATTACCAATTCTTCTCTGAGGGCGGTGCATGCAAGAGTATGGTCAACTCAGAGTTTGCAATACGTTGGCTGCTCACCTTGATCTTTTTCCGCCGACAATGATTGCATCTGGCTGTTCTCGCTGGGGTCGCGCGGATGTGGCGGGGAGGCGGGGATGCCGCCCAGACAGTAGCTCCCGCAGTTTCGCCATGCCGAGGAAGCAATGGGCGGAGTACGATGGTGTCTCCGGCACCAGAGATGAAGCCATCTCGACTCTCTTCGAACATCGTCTCCGAAGGCCGTCGAGGCGGGGGTGGACTGGTGAAGTGGCGCGAACGTCAGGACCGTCAAGTTGCTATGGTGGATCTCGTTGCAGCGGGCCACTCCAGTGTTAGTTAGCGTGCTTCGCAGTGTTTCCTCGTACTGTGAGACATACTGGAATCCAAGTTCAGGAAAGGCAAAACAAAACAATAAAAGGCAAAACTCCTCCAAGGGATAACTTTTTGTCGAGCAACAATCCTGATGATTCGTCGGATATTAGGGCTATTCCGTCTGGCCAGGCTGGGGCAGGGCTGCGAGCGGGCGACGCTGATAAAATTTCCGACAGGATTCCCAGCGCGTGGAAAACATAGTTATGGACGTACTATACAAAAACACATAGCGTTGGAAGATGAAGAACTTTGCTTTCTTCATAATGGTAGCTAGCTATCCATGATCAATTGAGAGATGGCTTTTTTAAGGTCGACAGTGATATGGTAGCCCATTGTGCGTGGATACCTTGTTCGCGGCTGTGCATTTACATCTTTATGACCAGAAGTTCCTTCGGCTCGCCTCTGATATAGGCGTCGCAAAAATGTCCGCATCAAAACTCTCCTCGATTGCAGCCCTCAGAGAGTTGCTACGGCGGCAAAGATCCTCCAACCCCCCTCTCCGATTGCAAAAGCAGCTTGCCAGGACTCCTAAGTCGCCGTAGGTTTCGCGATTCCGACTACCAGTGTGAGGACCCAAAATAAAATCAGCGTTTCGCAGAATTGCCTTGGTGGCTTGAATATAAGCATCATCGTGGCTTTCGAGATCTTGGCTTATTCCGATGTGACAAACGTCAGCAGGCTTCTGCAGGAGTCGCCACAGCATTGCGTGCAGCGCAAGACGGGCTCTCCAAAATTGCGTCATGTTTGTTATCTCATCGCTATTCATATAAGGCAACCTGTTCCTGGGCTCGCGCTTGTCTGTGGCCGTGGCAATACCAGTTAAATGCGGGCATCGCGTCTCCAGCTCTACAACCCACATGTCTAGTCGTGCGTGGAGGGCGCAGATCATAGACCTTGTTTCTTGACACGGTATGCATGAAGGGCTATCATCTTGGTCCATGTCTTGGTAACATGGGGTTTCACAGCGCTGCCGAACGATGGCTATTCCACTGACAACGTCGTAGAGCTTGTGTAACATACTTTTTGGTATCTTGGCCCATGGAACAGTAGTCCAGGTGCCTAGCAAAGCAAATGAGGGAAATCGCTGCTTTAAGCTCTTGTAAACCTGACAAGACAGAAGTGGCAGGTAGCAGTCAGCTCTATATTCGTCATCTTCGGGCGGGTAGTCGGGTAGTTCGGTTTGGCCGTACCAAAATACCTCTTGCCAAAAGAAACAGGCTGTGATGCGGCTCAACCTGAAATGGAGCTGGCCCTACCAACTTCAGGATGGACTCAATTCCCACACTGTGGCTCACTGGATCATGTATTTCGACTTCGTCAAGGTAGCTCTATTCGCAAATCAGTATTGCTCATCGCAGGCATATTTTTCGCTTCATACCTCGTGGAAGAACATCATTAGCGATGTCTCAAGCAGCCTCGGCCAGCTCTTCTCAAAAGATGTTGCTGCCAAAGCTCGCATTTCGGCCACAACGGTCGAAAAGGCGTCTAGGCTGCACACGCGCAACCTCGTGTCGTTGGTTGCACGACGGCAGAAAGATGTTGTCATTGCTATTGTGGCAGTCTTTTGACCTGCACTTTTCAGCATTTTCAATATATAGTCGTTCTCATTACTCCAAATGTTCGGATCTGAGGGCAGCGATACTGAGCAGTAGGTGTTGTACATAGCGGCTCGATGCATAGAGGCGACAGCGAAAGGCTTCGGAGGAACTATAGCTTTTGTATAAATGCTGTTCGCTGGCTCGATAAATGGATCAACGGCTCGCTTTGCGACTTTCAGCTTAGTCCTCTCCATTGTGAGAACGAATTGTAACTCGTTTTTGAAGGGCTGGCAAGGGAGATTGCTCCTCACACATCGCGTGCATCGTGGAACTTTATTATCGCACTAAATGGCAGCGTCGGGATTAAATTGTCTGTTTTTAATACTCGTGGCACCGTACACTAATGAACGGAATTCGCTATAATGGCAGCGCACGAACTTACCTTGACCTTTTTCCTTCGACAATTATCGCATCGTGCAGTTCTTGGCGGTGACACTCGACGGGTGCCCGGTATGTCCTCCGATTGGAAGGTAGGGGCGGGCGCCAGGGTATTGCGAGGAAGAATGACTTTCAACGACATGGCGACGTCAGATACAGACAAGTGCCACCAGGTATAAACTTTAGAAAATAGAGATTGAGAACGATGCAAAGCTGATGGAGACAGGGGGCGGCATGAACTAACTAGTTAGTAGTTAGAAGACTGCCCATGACAAAGGCCTGCGTAACTAGTGTATCTTAGGGCCGATTGCTTCCTAATCGGGGGAGAGAATGCGAAGACTGCTGTACGCTCGGCAATTGGATTGCTGCCGGATAGCAGGCTGAATTCAAACCACAATACTACTGAGTAACCAATCAATCATTTTCTTTAGTTCTTCCATTTTGCTTTAAACAATGAACATTGGCTTAATGTTGCGGGCGAACAGCACTAAACGCCTAATCGTAAAGTTGTTCATGACGGGCTCTGTGGGAGGCCAAACATGTGGCGCCATGGTAGTACAGGCGGCTGCCAGTTACCTTCGGGCGCACATCCAAAGCGCGAAAGACTTTAAGCATACTAGGAGCAACATAGTCATTCCTCAAGCAAAAGAGACAAGCGCCGGAGATGCAAATATGGCATTCTGTTTGTGAGAAGGAAATTACTTGGCAAAATCCGAATTTTCTGCAAGAGTTGGATACAAGGCTAAAAACGACGGCTTGGTGAAATATTGAGCAGTCGCGACCGCCGTCACCACTAACTAGGGATTGGTCGGACTGGTGGCACAGCAGCGCACTAACTCGCTCTCGTTTGTAGGCCCTCCAGAGTCGGCACTGTGATAGCAATCAAGATCTCAAAGATTGGCAGTGCTAACAACAAGCTCATTTTCCCGTGGAAAACATCCAGCAACTTCCAATTTGCCCGTCTCTCCATTGGCCGACAGGGTGATGGCAACTGTCGCTCCATAGTGCAGCGGGTCTCCCTCGTAGACAACCACATCATTGTTTCTCTGCTTCAGCTCCAGAATATCTTCAATATTGCTGGTCACGAGCTGCACAGCTTCAGCATCGGTCAAACCGGCATACTTCGCTGTCCAGCCAGCTTCCGGTAGCAAATCGTGAATCTTGAAATCAGAAGGCATTTCTGTAGCCTGATCAGCGCTTGATTCCCTTCAGAGTTGTGAAAGCTCCTTACCTGGTTCAAGCAGAGCCAGACCGAATTTCACTCCGGCTTCCTTAAGGTAACTGGCAATGCTGCGTGTGAGAGGAGGTCCCACAAAGCCATCTTTGCTACGGAAATTTACTGGGGCGCCACGGTCCCGCGTCAGTATGACGGGAATATTGGCCGCGGCGAGGTCCTTCGCGACCTGTATCATTGCTTGGTTAGCCAGGATTTATGAGAAATGCGATGGGATAACGAGACTCACGAATGGAGCCTCCATAGCACCAACGAGGACGATTTTGGCATCTGGATAATCTTTCTTGATCCAGATCAGTTGCTCGATCTCGTACTATCCGTCTCATGTTAGTAGGCCGCCTCTTCTCTTTCCGATGTACTGGCTATGCACAGACCTTGTTCTCGGCGTATGCCAGCAGTGGGAGATGCCCCGACGCGACGCGACCGTAAACAGTCTCGTTGTTCTTGCCTAGTCCGTCACTCAACATTTTCCGCAGTTTCTTTATACCGTTGCTTCCTGTTCCCTCAGCAAATACCATGGGGTCGCCGAGCAACACATGAAGCGCAACATCTTCTTGAACAATACCTCCATGCAAGAGGCTTTTTTTACCACTAGTCAAAATCTCAACGCTGACGCCCTGTACAAATGCTGGACCATCAAGAACGGGGGCGGTAATTGCGCGCGTGATGCCTCCCAGGCGAGCCCGCGCGAAGTTCTTGCCATCGAGCAAAGCAGCGTACTTGGCGTATGTGACGCTTTCGGGGTCGGTAATCTTTTGACCAGCTGCATTTCCATCTCCCGTACTAGGATCTGTCGCAATTTCTCTCGCACCGAGTGAGTTGGTGAGAGCACTCATGCCAGGAGCAACGTGCCCATTCGTGAGGTGCACGGCTGCGTAGCCTTGTCTGGCTTCAATGTCGGCCCGATAGCCCTTGCACTGTTCCGAGGTCCCGGCGCATACGATTTTACCCTCTCGCAGAATGACCTGAATTTGGCCAGGCTCGGTCGCAGACGTTGTCGCGGCCAGCTCAGGGTAGTCTTGTAGAAAGACCCTGCTCACACCCGCGATGATAATATTGCCGTTGGCGCCCATCACGGTCTGGCAGGTCTCATTGCGAATCTTGTCTTCGAGCTCGTATCTCAATTGCGGGCTGACTTGTCGCGGCTTGCTGGAAGTCGAGATACCAGTCCACGACGAGCCTGTGCTTTTCTCCACCGTGGTATCATTTAGTTGAGCGATGCCATCAATAAATACCTGGAGAGGCGTCGCTCCACGATTGAGAGGATGGTCGTCCCAAACCACGATATCGGCATCATAGCCAGATCTGCAATATCCAACTCGGTGGTCCTGTTCGATGGCTGCAGCAGGAATGGAAGTGACTGCTTGTAAAGCTTTTTCTGCTGGCAAATGGAAGGCATGAGCCACGGCCGCCTGCGAAAGCAAGTACTTGGCATTGGTAAAAGTTGCTACGTGATCTGACTTGTAAGCGACTTTGACGCCAGTTTTGTCCAGGATATGGCCGGCATACAGGCTAGGCCAGTACGACTCATGCTTGTAGAGACTAAACTCAGCAAATGTGGCAATGGTAATGTTGGGAGCCCGCGCCTTCAGCATGTTGGCGACTTGCCATGCCTCTGTAGCGTGATGAAAACCGGTAATTTTGTACCCAAATTCTTCGCTGATGCGAATCATAGTCTCCAGGTCTTCGGGCTCATAGTTGTGGTTGTGCAGGGAAACTTGGCCGCGGAGCAGAGCGACAACGCTCTCGAGTTCCAAGTTGAACGGGAATTTGCCCTTGTCTGCAAGATATCTGCTCTGGGTTTGAAACGAGCCCTTTTGCGCAGCTTCCATGCCTGCGCAATAGTCATCCTGCGACTGCATCACCTCTTTTGCCCTTTGGAAGTGCTCCCGAAGGTGCCAGGCATTGCCGAGTCGAGAGTACCCCCACGTACCTTTCGGGTTTTCTCCGAGCGCCATCTTCATATATCTGCGCCTTTCATTCTGGGGCATGCCACGCTCAAGGAGCACCTCTTCAACTAGAGGCTCGGCATTAGCGCCGCTGTAGAGAGCGTTCTTTACAGGGGCACCCTCGCCACCAATGAGGTTTGAAGAACCAGGAATGATCAAAGAAGTCGTGATGCCACCTGAAGCAATGAGAGTAGTACCCTCATCATAAGCCTTGAGTGCATCCACAATACGCATTTGCCCTGTGACTGCCTTGGTATCTGGATGAACCTCTGCGCCGTCGCCAGACATTTCCGTGCCGGGCCATGGAAGGATCATGTGGTGGGAGTGCATATCAACTAAGCCGGGTGTCACATAGCGACCATGAACGTTGTAAACCAGCGCGCTTTCATCGTGGTTCTCTCCTAACGGTTTGATGGATTCAATCAGCCCTTTTGAGAAAGTGATGTCCACAGCATGCTCCAAAAATCTCTCTCCATCAAAAAGCGTGGCGTTTTTCATGACCACGCGCTCCTTTTGGCCATATTCGGCGCCCCAGCGCGAATTCTGTGTTCGCGATGCGGGACTAGGCTTAGGGGGGAGCCGATGGCGAGCTTGGCACTGCTCTACAGCCTTGCTAAACTGCTCATCCACCACTTCAGCGAATGTGTTGGGTGCAGATCGAGTGGTAATGCACAGCCAGAAGACGCAGAGCGTCAACGCGAGACTCGAGAGAGTCCTTGGTGACAGCCAGTTGCGAAGTAGAACACGACGGCCGGTGCTCTCGGTTGGGTAAGCCGCCGCCTCATACGGAGGTGGTAATGACATGTTTGATGCCAATTTAGGTGTACTGCTCTTCATTTCTGTTCAGACTTTGCTCGAATTTTTATCTTTTGGTTGACTTAATCGCAAATAAATGCAGTCACCCAGTCGCGCTGCGGGTTAAATGGCGGGTCCGGTACCCAGATCCGGCGAGGCTACGGGCGCTGACTCAGTCGTGGAAAAGCGTGCAGTTCAATACAAGGCTTTTGCGTGACGACACCGGCAAAATAAGAATTGAAAGCACGGGATCAGAGCTCACAGCTCAATCTCTAACTCTGCCAAATCCTTCTCCAAAAGATCCCAGCTCGCGCGAGACATGGTTGCCGAAAGCAAAAACCCTCTTGGCTGCCCCTCCCCCATATAGAATTAAATCCGGCCGCATGGGACATGTCTACCGGCATACTAATTCCGAAAATTGGTCTTCCGTGAGAGTTCTGCCTCTCTGCGGAGGGCTGTTCGTTGAGCACAGCTGGGCTGAAATCGACCACCGCGACGTAGCTTGGCTTACTGACGTTGTTTCAGACCCAGAAGAACGCCCTTATAGTACAGGTGGAAGCGCAAATGGGGCTTTCCGAATTACCCGTCGAACTTGCTTCATATGCTTCATCACCCCCCTTTCAGAGAGCTTTTGAGTGATCGCCCGGCGATGCAACGACGCAACGTTTCCCGTGGAGGACTGAATTTCCTCGGCGGATAACGTGCGAGACAGAGCAGTTTTTGGAGAAAGATATTTGCACTCTCTTGCAAACTGGTGAGCCGCTTGCGAGTGTCGTTCACATTGAGGATCGTGGCTCGGACATCGGTGTTCATGCCCGCAACGGTCGAGCGACCAAGCCGGGCTCCTGTACTGCTACGCCAAACTGTCAAAAGACTAGGAATTGATCTCAACGCGATCATGAGTCAGGAATTCAACTATAGCTTATGGATGTCTTGTACGCCTGCGCGGTATAACGGACATGCAGCTACAGGGTAGGGACGGCAAGAAGATGCTCCATGATGACGATGATCATTAACCGTAGAATCAAGCAAAGTCTTCTTTAAGACCTCAGATATAAAATGAGGAACAAAATGCAATTTACTACTAGTATGCTCATGATCCAGTCTCGTGAGGCAGTTATTGCTGACTGTGGTTTGCCGTTCGCTTATTTTGAGTAACCGGCTCTATCCACCGATGCCTTGTTGCGGACGATACTCCTACCCAGCTTTGGGCCAAAGCGTCCGCATTAGAACAACATGTGATGCAGCTATTCCATTCCAAGACTGCAGTTCAATACGCCGGACATGCGCAGGGCAGCTTCTATTTTATTTATGCCTCTAGGGCGTGTTGTTGCGGACCAAAACGCTGTTGTTCTCGTCACCAGAGCTAGTGTGCTGTGATTTTTCTTGGTACTCGCGATGCTCTGCTTCTTCAAGGAACTCAGCCTTGAGTTGGCCATGTTTGTCGTAGCGATAAGGCTCCTTTAGAGAAATCTTGACTGCATCGAAGACATTTGTGGACTTCTTGAAAATGGTGTCCATTTCTTCGAGCGACCGAAGCTTCGTTTCGGGAAAGAAGAAGTAGACGGATGGCACCATGAATGCGTTACTGCGCAACTAGTTAGCAACGTGATAAGCTTTTCAGATTGGCGACAAACGTACATGACCGCGAAAACGACATAGGTCTTGTAACCGATGTTGGCAAATGCGACCGGCGTGATCATGACAACCATGAAGTTAAATATCCAGTTGCCACTGAACCCACGTTAGTTGTGAGAAACGAAACAGTCTTGTTAAGTGGTAGCTCACCTTGTCGACAGCGCATTTGTGGGTGCCCGAATTCTCAATGGGACAATCTCTGCAGGATACAGCCACGTCATGCCCAGCCAACCGATTGCAAAGAACGAGTTGAACACGAACAGGAATACAGCCTGTCCAATACCTGCTTGAGTATCTTCAAGAGCTTCCAGTCGCCAATTGCAACCAGCGAGAACAGCCATAGAAACTGACATACCAACAGCCTATGTCACAAGTTAGAGGGTATAGTCAACTGATCCAGGACTATGCACTCACTCCAAAAAGCATAAGTGGTCGTCGGCCGGTCTTTTCAATAATAAAAATCGGAATAAAGGAGGCCAGTAAGTACTCAGTACCGTTGCATGCGGCAAGCAACTTGTTGATGTTGTTTCCCTTCAGTCCAACCTTTGCGTAAAGGGTGGGGGCGTAGTAGGTGATCAGATTGATGCCAGAAATTTGTTGGAACATTTGATTCACATAGGCTAGAACAACGCGGTGGAACTCGCGGTATTCACTCATGTCGAACAAACTGCGATAAGACCCCTTCGACATTTCGACAACAGTCTCCTTAATGTTGGCGAATTCCTTCTGGATAATGACGTCTGTGCGAGGCTTTTCGTTCAGAGCCTCCAGTACTTCAAGTGCCTCATCTTCCCTGCCCGCCATGACGAGCCAACGTGGGGATTCAGGTAGGTTAGAAATGGAGACAAAGATAACGACAGCGAACAGAATCTGGAAGGCCAAGGGGAAACGCCACGCGACTTCCTTTTCACCGATGAAAGCAAAGCCTTTGTAGACGTAAATAGGTGCAGTAATCCTAGCTTCGGGCTTTCACACTTACCATAGTTGATCCAATAGCTAAGGGCAATGCCTCCGGTAATGAGTGAACCTTCGATCATGACCAGCTTGCCACGGTCGGATGACTTTGCAGATTCTGACTGCCATGTAGGAACAGTACTCGTGTTGATACCGTTTCCTATGCCAGTAATCATGCGCCCAACGATGAAATGAGGTAGTTGAAAAGCGGTGCTCTGCAGAAGGGCACCTGTAGCCATGGTGAGACATCCGATCATGATGGTGCGGCGACGACCGAGCGGGTTGCCGATAAAAATGCAGATAATTGCGCCAATGAAGCAGCCCAGGTTGTAAGATGCAACAGTAATTCCTTGGTAATTGGAACGCAGCTGGTATAGAGACAGGTTGGTCTCCTTGAGCTTCTCATCCAGATAAATGTCTGGGAAGTACTTGATGAACGATGGTAGATCTAGTAAACCTCCAGTGATACCCTGGTCGTAGCCAAAAAGCCTGAAATATCAGCCGCGAGGAACGGCACATTAAACTCGCCAATGATCTTACAAGAAATCAAGACTGCCGAGAGAACTGATGGCTAGGTTGAGGGCACGGCCTCTCCAGCCAAAATACTTCGGAATACCAAACATGGTGCTTGCGTATGAGACTAACCACGTATGGACCAATAACGTAAAAAAGGAAAGAAGACTACAATTGCAGGTCCTCTGAGAAGACGGGGACAGCGCGTTTTATCATCGATCGGCGCCGGTTGCATTCTGCCTCGGGCTCTTTATGTCAAGCCTTTGGTATTGCTCAAGCTGGAGATGTAGCCTTGCGGGGGGATCCCCTGTTTTTTTCCTCCTCTACAG
>JARDXD010000600.1:0-31631 GCA_029218145.1 Aphanocladium album
TCCTCCTCCCGCGGCGGCGCAAAGTGGACAGCGCAGGCCTTGAGCGTGTGGATGGTCTTGTAGTCCTCGATGAATTCTTCCTTTGTTCTGTGCGCGCGGCTATTCTTCTCAAAGCAGGCCGTGGTCTGGGCGAGAAGCTCCTGATAGTAGTCGGCAGTACTGTTAAAGGCCTGGGTTGCACCTGAAATGGGGGTTGGAAACGGTACAAGGTTAGCTGATTCATCTTTATATCGGACTGTCAAGCTTCAGACGCACCTTTGTATTCCACACCTCCGTATCCTTGGATGGCGTTTAATTTGTCTGTTACCGGTGCAGACTCAACGTCAAACGTCCAAGATCCGGTCTCCTCGTCCTGCTTGGCCGAGAGAGCGCCAATCTTGGGAAAGCTGTGCTGGAACAGATCGACGTACCACACCGCAATGTCCTTGTAGAGGACGCGCATGAGATCCGGCTTGACCCTCTCCTTCAGCCTGCCCCCTTCCTGCTGCAGCACCCGGTCCAACGCCACGCCCTCCACGTGCTCCATCAGGATGTACGGGCCGAGATCTGCAAACTCGCCCTCGGTGATGCCGGACGCGACGAGCCTGGGGATCGGGACTCGCGTCCTTTCCTGGAGAAACCGCAGCGTGGCCACCTCGCTCTTCCACTTGGCCACGGGATCCACGACGTACCCCGGCATCGCAAACCGCAGCACGCAGTCCCGGCCGCCGCCGCCGCCATCCTCGCGCTGGATGCGAAACGCGTAGTTGAAGCCCCCGTGGAAACGCTCCGTGACTTTGCAGCTCTGGCCGCCGAGGTGCTTGAGGGCAATCGATTCGACGCGCGAGCGAGGCTTCTCCGGCAGGTCAAACTCGGCCACCCGCGCTAGCCACGCATTCGCAATAGCTTCATTCTTGTCAGCAACTGGGGAATTAATACGCATATCTAATCGGTTCGGTTTCTTTTGTTTTTGCTCTGCCGGGCTTGCAGCATCTAAAGTACCAGGGCCAGGGATTCTTTTCGGTGATGTGGACTGGTGCTCATCATTCCCAGGCGATTTCAGGTTGCACAAAAATGCAAGTCACGGGAACCCGAGAATCATTTCAGCCCAAAGATAGATTTACAGTATTAACACACACATTCACAGAGCCTGGTCAATAACTGGCCACGTAGCTCTACATTGTGCACGGCATGTGTTATCAGAAATGCATTCGCGTTGACTCATTGCTACTGCCTAACCCCATCCATCAGGAGTCTCGTCGACCGCCATCGTTCTTGCTGGGAACGATTGAATCTGCGATTATCTATATATTTAACACCAGCATGTAGGTCTCTACAGGACGCTTCTTACCACTTGTTGGTTGCGTAGCCGCGCTTCTCGCGGGACAGATACCCATTGACCAGGCTGGCAGCTAGCCCAGGGTCGCGATCCTTGATTATTTGGTCCAAATTAGTAGCGCTAGACAGAAGTGGCCGCGGGAGCGGGTGTCGCAGGGGCGGCAGCACTGCCGGTGGCACCAGTGGCACCGCTGCCATCTGTGGGTGGAGGTGCCGAAGAAGCGCCTTCGTCAGGCATATTGAAGTTGCAGTAACAAGTGGTAAATAGTGGCAGATGCGGTTGAATTACATCAAGAACAAGAGCGGTCATCATACTGAGAGGCAGGTTTGTTTGATTTATATCTCTCTATATAGGTAATCAGCTACCTTCTACTCCCAACGGCCATGCACTGTGGACGTCATGATATAACGAGGCGAACTGTTTGATAGTCTAGAAATACGCATGTTCCAGGCTGTTAAACGACAATCCATATGCATTAAAAGCTAAAAATGGTCACTAGCCTAACGGTTTACCTGTTCAGCTCGCCCAAGAGCTGCCTGAGAAGCTCCGCAACATGTGCAGGCTCTCTTGTCGCGGAAGACCATCCCTTTTGCCCTGTTGTAAGTGTCTGTCACTTTACTAGCACGAGGGAATTATGTAATTTAAAATGAATATGCGTTTTAGCAATAGAGCAAACTTCGCGGTGGCCATGTATCCTTGAAATCTCTAGTCTGTTTCGGGATGGTGTCATGAACCGAATCCAAGTTCAGCAGCGAGCTCATGTCTTCTGCAGCCGGGAATCATGCTACCAATGACGCAAACTATTCCCAATGAAAGATGCAGTCAAGGCACATCTTTTTGCGGATTAAAGGATGCTGTATTACTTTGGGCTCTCAGTTCAGGTCCCCATGCCGCGGCGATGTCTGTTATACCAACAGCTGTGGCGTAAACTCCACGACAGCCTCTTCGAATCCTGCCACTCGGTTGAAATTGGATCTCACTGTAAGATCAATTATTTCGGTTTGCTTCATAACCGTACATAGGGGAAAGTCTGCTGCGGCTAGTCGGAAGATTTGCCAGCCGTGTCAGAGAAGGGGGATTTGGTAACCCCCTTATTGCTGGAAGCCGCAGATGGGAGTCCCGTTAAGTGATGTGTGAACCTGCAGCAATGCCAGCCATAGCATATAATTCAAAGGATGCAAGTATCAATTTCCAGTTTCTTCGACTCGGAGTCGAGCTACGAATGATGAAAAGCAAGGCGGTCAAACGCATGTTCGATCCAGTCCGTCGGTGAATATTGGGGAGTGCCATGTTGCACCAAACCTTGGGCTTGTCAGGATAGCTGTCGTCTCAATATTTGTTGCGCTACTGTGAAGAATCTTAAATTCGCACCATTGAACACCGAAGAGCCCCATTACACACTACATATAACTCCGCGTTGACCGAAATGGCGGCGGTGATCAAGTATGGCTAAATCGAGGTCTGCGATGCGACAATCGAGATACTCACTGTGAGAAATAGAGGGGAAAAGGAATTTATATAAGACAATCGGGTCAGCCGAAGCTATGGACTGCGCGGTGCTCAATAGTTAGTGATGTATATAGCAAGGCTTTCAAGTCTTAGCCTCAGCTTGATGTGCGCGGTGTAGAGGCTGCCGCGGGCAGCTTCAATAAGATTTTTCATGTACGCAATGTTTCGCGTTTGTGTCTCATTCAAATTTTTCTCTTTGTGTTTTTTGGCGCTTTGTATTTTGGCTGGACAGTGTCCTCGTACCGCTTTGATGCTTTGTATCGCCTTGAAATTGCGCATACCAGCCTTTTGTCTCTTTTATACTCGCTCATTGGCTTCAACTGCGACTTTGATCTAAGAATCCCTTAAGAAAAGCAGAAAGAAATCACGGGCTTTCAGAGAAAACACTACTTATTCTGCCCGAACCGGCGTGCCATGAGTTGTATACTTATCAGACACTCGCAAAGTCATACAGACCCACCCACACAATGTGTGAGTTCGAAATCACTGGAACCTATTGCAAGTGCAAAGATGAATTCTGCCTGCAAAAAGTCTTTGCGTTGGGTGAGACTTACATGACGCACCCAGGACATATTGAGAGAATATCCACCTGCTTTCGAACCTCAGCCCGAACCTGCTTGGGAATGTTCCGCAACAGCGAGCCGGATCGACTCCTCGTCAGGTACGGCATGGATCGCGACAACGCCAACAGCACGCAGGACTGCAAAAATGCAAAATACGTTATCTCGAAAAAGACTCCAACAATTTCTGGTGAAGTCTGCGCGTTGTGCAAAGAAAAGTGCGATTACAAGGGAAGCGAGGCTCAGCAGGCAGCTCCTCCACGACGAAAGAGAAAGAGAAGGTAACCCAAGAGCCAGGCAGCGTTGGCATACATAGTTTTTGTTTTTGAATGCATCATTAATGTTGAACATTTTCCGAAAGCGGTAACCACGATTCCCGTCCACATGCTACGGTGAGTATGCTCCGGAATGTGTTGGCTTAACTGTTGAACCGACGGCGCGGACAAAATCGGCCTCGCGACAATGCATCTTGTAGCCGACAACTCGCGAGATTGTCAGATTTTCTACTACGCGACAGGCCGCGTAATTCTTGACTGGGGGTGGACGATGCTGTAAGCGTGCAAGTTGAGAACTGGATCCTGAGATTCCGCGGGCTGTCAGAGCTAGCATCAGGCTCCCCTCTTAAACCACCATGGCAAGCCAAAAATTTCTCGGTCCCTCATCCCGTTGGAGATGCCCGGGCAAGCCACAGCGCAGTTCGCTGCAGTAGCCTAATAAGCCTAAACGCAAAATAAAGCGGCATGTCATTGAAACAAAAGTAGTCCCTTCCGCTGTTCGCTTGTCAGCCATGCTAGACCTGCATGGTCATATGCGAAAAAGCGAACAAGAGAAAAGCTGGAGACGGGTGATACACACAGCCAACGGGAAATGACGCGGTCCAGGCAACCGTCGTTCCCCTCGTGGGCGCCGGGATTCGTAATTCGAACCTCACCTGCAGGATAATGCAGTGCTACGCAGCACGGCTCTCTCGTTCATCTTTTTTTGCGCATCTTTAGCGTTGGGTCCCTTTGAAAACTTGGCCCTGAACCGCGCGTTGCCAAGAGTAAGAGGTGTGCGTGTGTGTGTGCCCCGCTAGGCAAAAAGCAGGGCGGCTTCGACACATGGCACAGGCTGATGTAGATTGATAGCCAGATGCGGCCAAGCAGTTCGCTTGCTCGCGCGCGCGCTCAGGGACAGATGCTGCGGCGAGGCTGACATGAGGTGAGGTCGGAGTTGAGCCTCCTTGGAGGATTTTCCCAGCTGGACCGGGATTCGCGCGATATGAGTAAACGGGGGCCCAGCGACTCGTGGCTGGCGAAGCGATGCTGTAGCAGGATTGTTAAACGTCATTGCATGAGTGAAAAAAAGGACGATCAAAGGGTTATGTTCTCTGCTTTGCCTGAAATGAGGCTTTCATATTTGTGGCTGTCCTGTCAATGCAACTGTGGCTGTCGTAGGCTATCAATGGCTCGCACTCGCGCAGGCACACCTTATTTGACCCCCTGGCACGCACGACACAGCACACCCTTCTCGAAACCTGCAGATCGGTGGAGAGGGCAGACTAAGCGCTCCGGCCGTAAGGTGTCTGTGAATGGAAAGGTGACCATCTCGTTGCTTGAGGAAATCAGCGAGCAGGGGTCTACATGAACAAAAAGGTAATCGCTGTGTGGCTTTACCATGGCGATTTTGGTCCCATGGGCTCGAGTCCAAGCCCGGACTTTTTGTCAAGTAATGGAGTCGCCGTCTCCCGGAGCTAGGCCCAGGACAAGGTTGCGCCCGTACCCCGGCCGGTAGCCATCCCCGGTGCAAGATGCTTAGTTGGGAAACTCGGCCGGGAGGGCAACAAGCCTTTTTTTTTTGCTGTGGCTTTGTCCTTGAATCATAATGCCATTTTTCCCCCGGTTCTCCTTTTCCGCCAGGGTTAGCTGTCCCACATCCCAGCCCATCTTTCTTTTCCATCTATTCTCGCGACGAAACTCCGCCGCCAAAGTAGCCAGAAACGTAGTATTCAGTACCGAGGTTGGTTCCACATCTCCGCTGGTTGTGAAGCTTCTCGAAGGAATCAACACCTCGATTGCTTGGTAATGATGAATAGTGAGTACATGTCCGCGACGGTAAAAATGAATGTTGATACATTGGATACTACTTTGGTATTGGCGGCCGCGCACGAGGCAAGGTACACAAAGTTCAGTCGCATTCATAGCTGAGTAAGATGTAGCTTGCTGAGCTAGATACAGTGGCACACCGAATGGCTGTAAATGACGTTGGAACTCAATCGACTGTATTTTTAGCGTAGGAGGGCACTACGACAACTACGCGGCGCTCGACGGGCGGGTGAAACAACTGGGGAGTGAGTGGTCATTGCCGTTCATCCTGACACACCTCATTGATTCCGGTCCTGTGTCCGCAAAAAGATACCCAGCTTGGTCTGTGTATCTGCAGCCAGTCTTCTCGGTGGCCGCGCCGCCGCCGCCACCAACAACCACGCTATTCCTTGTGTCGCTAGGCGTGGAGGGGTAGGCGAAATCTGTATATTCCGCCCGCTCTCCATGAGCAGTCCCAAAAGTTGGTAGTCCTATATAATCTGCCGACCGCCAGACTGCGAAAGAATAAACAATCGTGTCCCATTATCCTCTTTTGCCTTTCAACCCACATTTCCATCGCCTGCCCCTCACTCTCACCCAAACATACAACAACTTCACACACACAAACACACACACATCTAAATCATGCCTTTGGACAATCTCCAGGTCGTGCTCAATGAGCGCCCCAAGGATGCCATCATCCCCGGCACAACCTTCCGCCAGCAAGTCACGCCTGCGCCGACCGAGGCCGACCTCAAGGATGGCGACATCCTCGTTGAGGTGCTGTACCTGTCTTTGGACCCCGCCATGCGCGGCTGGCTTAACAGTGAGTTTTTCATCGCCTCGGAACGTCTGTCGCAACGCAGCTAATCACGGGCTCTAGACGACCGCTCATACCTCCCTCCTGTGCAAATCGGCGCCGTGATGCGCGCCACGGGCGCCTGCCGCGTCCTCGCCTCCAAGAGCCCCAACGTTAAGCCTGGCGACATCGTCAGCGGTCTGCCCGGCTGGCAGCAGTACGCCGTGCTCCGCCCCGGCGCGTACGAGCCGCAGTCCAACTTTCCCGACGTCCAGGACCCCAAGAACATCATTGCCATGTACGGCCTCACCGGCATGACCGCCTGGGTCGGCATGACTCAGATTGGTGACCCCAAGCCCGGCGAGCTCGTCGTCGTCTCCGGCGCCGCGGGCGCCACCGGCAGCGTCGCCGGCCAGTTGGCCAAGGCTCGCGGCGCGCGCGTCATCGGCATCGCTGGCGGCGACGACAAGTGCAAGTGGCTGGTCGATGAGCTCGGCTTCGACCAGGCGCTCAACTACAAGGATCCTGACTTCAAGGCCAAGTTTCTCGAGGCCACCAAGGACCACATTGACGTTTACTTTGACAATGGTAAGGAACTGCAATAATTACTGGTTTAACAAAAGAACATAGGCTAACACGAAGCAGTCGGTGGTGAAATCCTCGACCTCTCTCTGAGGCAGGCCAAGGAGTTCTCGCGCTTCGTCATGTGCGGCGCGATTAGCCAGTACAACACCTCGGAGCCCATCGGCCCGCGGTACATCACCCGCATCATCCAGATGCGTATCAAGATGCAGGGCTTCATCGTCTTTGACCACGTCAAGCAGTACCCCGAGGCCCGCGCCGAGCTGGCCAAGCTGCTTGGCGAGGGTAAGCTCAAGACGAGCATCCACCTGCTCAAGGGCGGCCTCAAGGTCGCCGAGCAGGGCCTGGTTGACCTCTACAAGGGCGTCAACACTGGTAAACTCATCGTCGAGCTCAAGAACCCGGACGAGAGCCCGGCCAAGCTGTAAGATAATGATGAGGGACAAAAAAAAGTTATATGCATATAGATAATACCCGATGGAGTCTAGGGTTGGATAGACTTATTTTATGACCATGACCAATAAATATGATTTTGTTAAATTTCTTGTATCAATATGCCCTTGAAGATCCTTGTCTGTGGCTTGAGCCGAGAAATAACGCATCACCTCCGACGCAAAGCGACATCGGAACACCATGATGCTACAACCAGAGCGCTCTAATAAAAAAACTAAATCTTGATGATTTCGTGAGTTGCGGTGATTGTTTTATTCCGTTGTCAATTCGAAGATACACAAAGTTACAACCTCTGCTTCAAGCAAATATGTATTGATCATCACAGGGCTGATAGCATTCAGCTGGTGGAAACGGTTGAGTGGATCTCTATATTCGCCCCCCAACCAAAAGGGTCGAAAATTATCTAATACCTCAGTGCAATTTATCTGATTGCGATTGAAAATTATGAAGTTCCCTTTCACTTATTTTATTTATTTCTAGCATCATTGAAGCCTGCTCTTGGTGCTCAGCCCTAAATCCAGGTGCATCATCAAGGATCGCCGTCCTGTAAGGTGATACGATCCATACGAGCAGTGCGGCTGAACGTTGCTACAAACCTGTGAATTAAGCTTATTTCAACTCATTGTGAGACAGACCTCTCATGGCGAGGTCTGAATCTGGCGACAAGGGCGCGGCCGCAGCGCCAACCGCTGCCGCCAACAATGGCCAAGACGACGCTCTAGCCATGGTCGGCGAGCAGTCGCACGCCATCGACCCGGTCGTCGCCGCGCGCGTCGTCCGCAAGATTGACTACTTTCTCATTCCGACCATGGTGCTCGGCTACGGCCTCGTCTACTATGACAAAGCCATCCTCGGCTCGGCCGTACTCTTTGGCATGACGACCGACCTCGACCTCGCCGTGCCGTCGGCGCATGGCAAGCTCGACACGCGGCGCCTCAGTTGGGCCACGTCGCTCTTCTACTTTGGCATGCTCGCGGGCCTGTACCCGATGACGTTTGCCCTGCAGCGCTTCGCCGTCGGCCGCGTGCTGGGCCTGGTCGTGGTGCTGTGGGCGCTTGTCTGCATGCTCACGGCCGCGGTCACGTCGTGGCGGGGCCTCTTTGCGCAGCGCTTCTTCCTGGGCTTCGTCGAGAGCGTCATCCCCACGGGCTTCATGACCATCGTGGCGGGCTACTACACGCAGCGCGAGCAGAGCCTCCGCCAGGGTTGGTGGTTCTCGAGCACGGGGCTCTTCACCATGATTGGCGGCGCGCTCAACTACGGCTTCGCGCAGGTCCGCGGCGGCGGGCTCGCGCGCTGGCAGTACATTTACCTGCTCGCGGGGTCGCTGACATTTGCCTTTGGCTTGCTGTGCTTTGCGGTGCCGAGCTCGCCCGTGTCGGCGTGGTTCCTGACAAAGGAGGAGCGGTTTGTTGCCGTGGAGCGCCTGCGCGCCGGCCAGACTGGCGTGCGCTGCACCAAGTTCAAGCCCTCGCAGCTGCGCGAGGCGGCCCTCGACGCCAAGACCTACCTCATCTTCATCATGATGGCGTCGTGCTACACCATGAACGGCGCCGTCAGCGGCTTCGGCCCGCTCATCGTGTCGACCTTTGGCTGGGACACGCTGCAGTCGATCCTGCTGCAGTTTCCCCTCGCGGGCATCTGCTTCTTCGTCATCCTCGGCGTCGGCCACCTCGGCGGGCGCTTCACTAACATTCGTGTCTTCCTCCTCGTGGGCACCTGCCTACCCGTCATCGCCGGCTGCGCGCTCATCTGGAAGTCGGCGTGGACGCACCACGCCGCGGCGCCCGTGGTCGGCTACTCGCTGACGGGCTTCTTTGGCGGCACGGCGAGCCTCATCATCACGCTGGGCATGGCAAACGTGGCGGGACACACCAAGAAGAGCTTCATGGCTGCCACGATTTTCGTGGCGTACTGCGTGGGCAATATTGTCGGCCGCAGCTGGTGTGGTCCCAGACCAAGAGCCAGCATTACCCGGCGCTGTGGCTAGGTCTCATAATCAGGTGAGCCTACCCCCTACTTCTTCTTGTTTTGCTTCGTGCTCAGCAATCGATCATGCTAACTAATTCAGTTATGTAATCTGCATCGCGGCATCGCTGGTGTTATACTTTGTACTGCGTCGTGAGAATGAGACGCGAAGTACCATGCCGATTGACGAGACGGAGCGCTCCAAGCTCGCATTTCAAGATCTGACGGACAAAGAGAACCCGTACTTCCGCTATGTGTATTAGTGGTTTTGTGTATGAATCCGTGCACGGATGGCGTATAAAAGGTGCCAAGTCAAACGCAGAGATGAAAATCGGTGTCATTGATGCATTATTGAAACGTATGCTCGGGTAACGATGATTGAAGTGGTATCATACATCATGCCAATACATACTATATGAGGCGCTCGACGGTGCCAAGGTATATATATATACAATATTATTCGTGGTCCATATCCTGAGACATCATGCAGGAGACTGACGTGAGGCCGTAGCGCGGGCCAAGCCCTGCTGCAATATCGGGATCTCCGCCACTTACTTTTTAGCGTGTGAAATGTTTTGCTGTTCAGCCGGGAATGTACATTCTGGATCGGCTGGGGCCATGCCAGTAGGTATCCTGGCACTCGTGGTCTGCCTTCCACTTGGTGATGCGGTCTGGGAGCCAGCCCGACGTGGAATCGCTCTGTTCTTCACCATAGTAAAAGACACCCTCGCAGACGAAGCATTCTCTGGTAGGACTGCCTCGCCAGGTCCACTGTAAGCATTCGGGTAGAGAACGACAGTGCGCCTCGCAGTTCTCCGCCGACTTGATGCCGTAGGACGAAGCTTTGCGGCACAGCCTGTCATTATTTCGCCAGTTGTCGCGCATTTGCTCAGAGCCAGGCTTGTAAAAATCCCAGACCTCAGAATGCCGTACAGGATGCTGCAATGTATGTAAGTAAGTAGAGCCGGGCAAAGCTTCTCTGGAGCAAGGACGTACCGAGTTTTTTCGCGTGCCATATTCCCAGCGAGCCAGTCCATGCATTTGCTCAGGCGTCGGCTTGTGGAATGTAAGAATAGGGGAGCACCAGCGCATGGCATCATATGGCAAAGTGTGGAACACGTGCTGGGTGAACATTGGGTAGTGCGCCTGCATCTCAATGCCAGACTGCCACGCGATGTAGCCCAGAATACTGTCGCCACAAGGCTCGTCGCCGTTGACAACATGTCGCCATCTTTCAGAGAAGGATTCACCAATATAACGACCAGCACGGTCAGCCTCGCGATGAAGCAGCTGCTTCATGGCGCCGCGGCTGATTACATATCCAGGGCCACCGTTGGCAAATGTAGTGCGATAAAAGGCCTTGTCGCGTTGTCCGAAGGTAGATGAGCCCATGTACAGGGGTACGTCGGGGTCCAGGGTCTTGAGGAATCGGAACATGTTGTCCCAAAAGACGTATCTATGGAAGTATTAGCCGCCATTGTTCGATTGTCACGCGAGCAGACAGTGGGGTGGACCAGCACAAGCGGGATATGAGCACTCACGTATCCGACTCGAAGAACACGTAGAAGTCACGGTTGGGCTTCATTAACCAAGCTTGCTCAATTGCAGGAACAAACTTGAATCTGTCTATCTTCCAGCCGTCAATCTTTTTGAGAATATCCGGGTTCTCCTCGGCGGATCCGTTCTCCAGCATGCGCCTCTGCTCGAGGTATGGCTGGAACTCGGGGAAGCTGTGGTATGTGTCGGGCAGGAGGGCGAGGACGTCAATGACCTCGTGGCCTGATATGTTGCCCGGCGCATCGGAGAAGATGAGAAGCTCGCCGGGTTTGAAGCAGGCGCTGGCGCCGTCGAACTGGCCAGGCATGCGGTTGGGGTCGTCAGTGAGGCCCGTCCTCAGGACGGGCTGGATCGTTTGGAGTAGATGGTTGGGAAAGCTCTCACAGAGCTCAGCCATGGTCTTGTTATGCGGCGACATCGACACGGGGCGGAAGTCGCTGGTAGTGACCATGCGATAGGGCTCGAGGATGTTGGGCCACAGGGGGATGACTGGGCGCCCCCACGACGTGCCTGGGCGCAGAGAGCGCGTGAGCATGGTGAAACAGAAAAAGGCGCAGAGCGCAATCACGATGTTGCGCTGGACTCTTTTGCTCAACAGGCCTCGGGCGACAGCGGGCGGCGAGGAATACCGCCTCGCTTTGCCTAGTAGCGCCGACATGACGGGCTGTGGGTATATGTATGTTGAAACAGCGCGTGTATGTGTGTGTCCTTTTGGCAAATATCTCTGGAAGCACCGATGATTTCACGATGCGCCGGGGAATGAATGCAGGAAGCAAAACAAGACTAATCGTGTGTCGAGCAATGGAACCCCATGCGTGGTAGGAGTGGTCGAGTTTCGGTCGCGGCAGGGAGAGCGATTCAGATGATGGATGTCGAGCGTCGCAGAGTGTTGACACGAGCAAAACAGACGCTCATGATGGTTTCAACAGGCGCAAAAGGACGTTTTGGGATGGTGATGCAAGAAAGAGCGTCGCAGGAGGAGGAGGAGAGACGCGGGAACTGAAGAGGAAGATGTGCATGTGCGCTCGCGGCGGGCAGGCATCCCCAAACAACGAGAAACCTGCAGACAAGGCTGTCTCGCCCGCCCCCCAGAGTTGCAGTGGAATTTTAATAGGCTCGCTGCGCCAGCCTGAATTCGCACATCCCCACCGTCTAGCCATATGTAGGCTGGCAGGACCGTCGATGCGGGCGGGATGACAAGGCATTGTGGGACAGAAATTACTCGTACAAAAGGCGTCGAGGTTGCAGCTAGCAAGTACACGATACTTGTGTGGGGGAGAGCATGCGCGATGAAATGCTCGCACGTGCGGACCAAAAATTGAGTTTACAGCAAGGCGAATCGGACGAAAAAAAAAAAGAAGTATTGAAACCTTTATTGATTAGCTGTATATGCTTCCCGCACAGCTTTTCCTCCGCATTTGGGGCCTGATGTAGTGTCCAGGGACAAACTCGCCAACCACTATGCTTGCTACAGCAGTTGTCAATGCTTGCCAGGGCTGCCTGGATTAATCTGGAAAATATAATATCTCGTCAAATACTCAACCTTGTTGTTTCTACAATTTCGTTTGAATTTATTCTGTCTCGATTCAGGCCTGCTGCCGTCATCGTGATACAGTACAGAGTTGGCCGGCACACATCTGCTCCATCATCCGGGTTTGCGGGCGACGCCAATCATATAGATCTGCAATAGTACTCGATTCGAACCTTCTGATCTCTTAAATTGTACATAGCTTGCTATTTGATATAAGTTGATTGACGAGTATACGCAGCAGCAGATTGTCACCTGCGATGATAGCATTACTCTTGGGCGCTGCGTGTCTATTCCCATCGAGTCGACGCAAACTTGGAATTGCATATTTACTAATCCTCGACTGGTTACCTTCTTTCACAAACTTTCATACATGTTCCACCTCCTCGAAACAAAAACTGCTCTTCCAACACCTTGATACTGCTGACATCACATCACATGTACCTGGTACCTCGTCCACCCGCGACAGCGCTAACACGACCAGGTTCGTCTCCGAAAAAAGAAAAACCTCCCGCCTCTGGGGGCACCTACGGTCGCCCTACAGACCACAGCCCAAATGCCTGCAATTAATGCTCCAGCTGTTATGGACCACTACCAGTAAAAGAGTTCCACTAGACGTTGTCCGCCAAGCCTCCCCATTGGCAGGCCCTGCGACTTGGCAACGCCCAGCTTTGCTTGTTACCAGTAAACTGTCTTCTCAACCCCCCTGTTCCGGTTGACCAGCTGTCACAGAGAATGAGACCCTGTATCTCGCCCCCTCTCGGCGAACGACGATGAAACGGCAACGAGAAAAAGAAAGGACAATATAGGGCCCCTTGCATGCTTGGCTACCACTTCCAGCAGAGAGACGCAAGGAGCGTCGTCACTGCCTCGGTCGTCTGTTCACCCGCTAAAAACAATTTCCACAAGTCTCCGCTACTCATGCTTACTATTTAGCGCCGTCTCCCCAGTTTATCACTGGGCGCAGAGTAGCCACAGCTGTAAACTGTCCCCCCTCTGGCCTCTCCCAGGCCCCTTCGATCCCGTATTGAACGCGCGTTGCGCATGGGTTCACGAAGCTAACCCAGTCGCTAGAGTGTTCATGCCATCCAAACAGGCGAGGAATTTGTCCCATGTGCCATGTCTGTGCCCTGTCTGTGCCCCGCTGCCGATACTTTCGGTCGCGGAAATAAAACATTCCCTGCCGACAGCTGTCGCTCCCCCACACATGCCAGTCGGAACGAGCTTCGCGAGACTCCGAAAAGGTAAAAGTCCGGCCAAACTCGTACTGTGTAATGAAAGCATCTCGATCAATGATGAACTCGACTGTAATTTTCATGTTCAACTGACGGGTCATGGTCATTATACGACGTCATTTCCAACACAGACAGACTCCATAGTTTCTCGATTTGAGTTGGCGCTAGTCTTCGTCCAACCAAAAATTGATGTTTTCTTATGTCCAAAAAGGAAACATTCTGGTATTTGCAGCGAGCACTATTCCCCTTCAGAGGCTTGTCTGTGCTGGGATGCCTTCGTAGCGCGCAGTTGCGTTCCATTTCACTGTCAACATTTTCCCATTCTCTTCAGACAGGCATAGACACGAGAGTTCAGTAGGTAGGCATGATTAGCAAAGCTACGTGGCTATTATTCAGCCTGGAGAAGATGGCTTGGTATACCTCACCATGCTTCAGCGCCTTTCTAAATCAGAGCTAAGTGAGGACAACACAGCGCCTAACAGAGGAGCACCCGGCCGCGACTCTGCGTTTTGCTTCGTTTACTTTTGCGGATACATATAGGCGTCGATGTTGATTCGTGCTCAACTTGGGCCAGTTTGACTTTCCTGTGCAAGTGGTCTATTGGTCTTTTTACAGCTCTTGTCAAGCGGCCTCACTTCCAGCTTTTAGAATTGAGCTTAAAGACTTGACATGCTCTCTGCAGATGCAAGACCAATATTTTCATCATGAGAAGAAACATTCCGTTCTCCGGGGATTGTCAAAAGCGTCTAGTCAGCTCAGCGCCGAGCCCTAAACTTAGGTTTCGCTTCGCACAGACGTTGCAACCCGTCATCGTGGGACCAACTCCACGCTGTCACTAGCCCTACCATGATGTAGAATCTTATCAATCAGCTCACAGGTGATCTTCGCTTAGCTCTCCCACCGCTTCAGCTCATTTCCGCTCTTTTTCGCCGACGGTAAGGCGAGCTGAACGTCGGGGCACCGAGGCCATCTTCAGCCACTAGACCCAAGCTGGCGCCACGTCTAGTGTCATATATACAACATGTTATTGGCTAGAATATCAGGAAAGGAAATTCAATAAATCTCTTCAAATGCCGCGTGATCATTCCAAGTAGAAAATCTGCCGGGGAGTGGGGGCTGCAGCCATGTGGCAGAGGCGAGAGAACCGCCTTCTTCCCTTGCACCACAGTCCACCTTTGGCGGTCCTGGTGGTGGTTCGCTGCTCGTACAGATTAAGCATACTATTTCATGTCGAAATAATAACATTACGGTATATATATAATCCACTTTAAACGCTATTTTCTTCAGAGGGGTCGCCGCCGCCCAAGAACGGGTTCGCAGCACCACCGCCCCGGCACCAGAAGCGCCACCCTCATCTCAAGTGGTCAGACTCGAATCCCGAACTGTAGGGATGGCCGAGCTGAGAGACAAAGAGCGCTGCTAATACATAAGTAGAAGTTGGACCCTACGTGCTTCTATTTCGTCCCATCTGTACCTCGCTTCTACTCCAACCCTGGTTCTTCTCTGTACGCTTACATCCGTCACCATGTCTCAAGTCGTCCTGCCCGCGCTGATCCCCGACATCCCGCGCATCTACGAAATCTACTTCAATGCCTTCCGCGCCGACAAGATGGGCGCGCTGATGCTGCAGATCCTCTTCCCCGGCACCATCGACGAGGAGTTCCTCAAGGCCCACGCCGCCGGCACGCTCAGCTACTGGCACATCAGCAACTGCCAGTACACCCTCAAGGTTGTCGACACGGCATCGGGCGAGACCATTGGCATGGGCCTTGGCGACGTCTACATGCACGAGCGCAGCGAGGAGGAGCGTGCGAATCACGGCGTGCCTTGGCTCGAGGGCGAACAGCGGGAGCGCGCAGAAAAGGTTCTCAACCCCTTGTGGGAGGTGCGGGAGAAGCTCTTTGGCGGCCGCCGTTACATCTGTACGTCTGCTTCTACCTTGCACTTGATCAGCCGAGGCTGCCTTGATAGAGGGGGGGTTGCTCGTGAAGAAACGACTTGTGGAATAAGACTCCGACGCTAACCACGTTCCAGACTGTCATGTCATCGCCATTGACCCTCAGCACCAGGGTCGCAAAGCCGGCGCCGTCATTGTCCAGTGGGGCATCGACTTGGGCGAGAGGGCGGGCGTGCCCGTGTACTTTGAGTCGTCGCCGTCTACGGTTGGCCTCTACAAGAAGATGGGCTTCGAGGTACTCGAGGAGCAGATTGTGCACGAGGCGGCCCTGCTCGGCACCGACGAGGACATTGTCGTGCCGCTCATGGTCAAGATGCCGTCGTGCGCCATGGGCATGACCTTCAAGCAGTGGCGGGAGGAAGGATACCCAGAGTTTACGAGAGTGAACCGACTGTAATTTCTCATTGCTCAATTTAGCGTTCTAGAATGTGGTGTGGCGTTTTTTTACTCGATTGTTCTTTGGTAAAAAGTGGTCTATCTTATACAGCAGTCGATTTTATCCCACCTTTGCTTCCACTCAAGCCTGACAAAAGTGCCTCTAAAAACGCCAGGAAAAATTTTTCCTTCTTCACATGACATCCAGCTCTCTGTAGACCAGAAAAACGGCCGGGGAAAATAGCGCGCGGCATAGTTGCACGAAATTGGGTGTGAAACCCCTGCTCGCCGACGTTCAGCTCGTGTTATCAGATCCATCAGATAACAAGCGAGGTCCACCCTGGACTGATCAGAGCGTGCTCTAGCGCTGCCACAAAGCCCACCAACGGGGTGCGAGGCCTGAATTCGGGGACCGATCGGAGTCGGTAAATTGAGGGTCAGTCGTGAGAGGTATAGGTCAGGGATTCAACGCCTGCATGGGACGGTAATTATACGTAAAACTGATAGCTCGGTACCCGGGGAGCTTCCAAGCTCCGGATTGTGTCCCAGCTGAACAAATATTCCACAGAATCCCGCTCTCCATGACTTGCACTTTTCTCTCTGCTTGGGTTATTCTATGTCATATATCATATCCGTCATCATGCTGAGCAAAGCAGTGCTGTACCTCAAGCTCGTCGTGATCATCGCGCGCGTGCTCGGCGGCGAGATCCGTCGGACGCTGCGCTTCCGCCGCGTGCGCAAGCAGGTCAAGAAGCACGGCTCGACGCCCTCCGCCGCGCGCACGCACAACATCGTCGTCATTGGCGCCTCGTTCGCCGGCCACTACGCCGCGCGCATCCTCGCGCGCTCGCTGCCCGCTGACAGCAAGTACCGTGTCGTGGTCATCGAGCCCAACAGCCACTTCCAGTTCACGTGGGTGCTGCCGCGTTTCTGCGTTATCCCGGGCGGCCACGAGCACAAGGCGTTCATCCCCTACGGCAAGTACGCCGATACCGAAGCCGACGGCGCGCTGCACTGGATCAAGGACAGCGCGGCGCGCATCACCGAGTCCCGGGTGGTGCTGCAGGACGCCGGCGACAGCGTCCCCTACGAGTACCTGGTCATCGCCACGGGCGCGGCTGTGCAGAGCGGCCTGCCGTCGCGCGTGAACAATACGGAAAAGGAAGAGGGCGTGAAGCTCCTGCAGGCGGTGCAGCAGCGCATCGCCACGGCCGACACGGTCGTGGTCGTGGGCGGCGGCGCGGCTGGCGTCGAGGTGGCAACGGACGCAAAGAGCTTGTACCCAGGCAAGCACATCATCTTGGTGCATTCGCGCGCGGCTGTTATGCATCGATTTGGAAAGGATTTGCAGACGGCGGCCATGGAGGGCCTGAAACGACTCGAGGTGGAGGTGATTCTGGAAGACCGGGTCATTGAAGAGGACGACGCTAACGGCACCGTGACGCTGAAGTCGGGTCGCAAAATCGAGTGTAACTATTTTGTAAGCGACGGCTGCTTATCTGCGAGAAAGAAGACTGCAACTAACTGGGTTAGATCAACTGCACGGGCCAGAAGCCGAATTCCTCGATCCTCTCGACGCTCTCGCCAAGCTCCATCTCCTCGTCCGGCTACATCAAGGTCAAACCCACTCTTCAGCTTGTCGATGAAGAATATCAAAATATTTACAGCTGCGGCGATGTAACGGACACTGATGTTCCCACGCCCAACGCTCGCTCTGCCATGCAGCAGTCTGTCGTAGCGGCCGAGAATATCCTGCTCGCGATCGATGGCAAAGCGCCGAAGCACGAGTACCGACATACCTGGCCTGAAAGCCTCATCAAATTGACACTGGGACTGGTAAGCGTTCAAATGATCAGATATAGATTACAGCCCACTAACTCTACTGCAAACAGGACCGCTCAGTAACGCATTTGAGCGATGGCAAATCGGATATCCTGTGGAGAAGTAAGGAAACGGATGATGCGCTGATGGCGGCCCAATGTTGGAAATCGCTTGGGCAAGTACCATTTGAGGATGATTACATGCAGAACCAAAAGGCCGAAAACGAGGTATAAACAGTGTGCGCAGGCTTGATTGTTGAAAACATGTACTTTATTGAGAAAACTCTGAGATTCGACTCTATTCAGCCACCGTAAAAGACGTGACCCAGACGTCCATAGTGCGAGTCCTACGACCTTCCATGGCGGCGAAAGATGCAATTACAGCCTCTCGGGAAGACAGAAGCATCTCCTTGACACGAGGAGACTCGATGCGATCCTCAACCTCTTCGGCGAAGCTCTTACCGCGGACCTCATCAGTTTCCCACACACCATCCAATAAACCAGGGCCAGGAATAATATTAGACTCCTCGCCAGCCTTCCATCCAGCAGCCTTAGCAACCTCTTTAATACCAGTAGGGCTTAAAAGGCAGCGGATATTGGCCGTGCTCGCGGGGTTATGCGCCTCGAGCGAGGCTCTAGCAATAGCCGACAGAAGATGGGGCTCGGCGTCACGCTCCGTCGCCTTAAGGGCGTACTCGGCCACGAGCACGGAATTGGCACGGCCTTTGAGGGCGCGGAGCATCGAGGCCAGGACATCGCGGTTGTCAAAGTACCAGATGCAGTGCGAAAGAACGGCATAGTCCCACTTCTTGTCCGACGAGGCCAAGAAGTCTGTCGGTTCGGCATTGTGCCAGGTGATGCGGTCGCCTACAGCGCCAGAGCTGATGTAGGCCTGGGCTTGGGACAGGGTGTAAGGCGAGCCGTAGTCCGGGGGACCGGGGTCGACGGCATCGACGTGCCCCTCGGGTCCGGCGGCCGTGGCCAGGACCGTGGTGCACGTACCCTGGCCGCAGCCAATCTCGAGAATTTTGGAGCCGGGAGGGATGCGCCAAGTGTTTATGAGCTCAAGGCGATGCTCGACCTGGACCTTTTCGATCTGGACGGACTGGTCATTGGGAGTGGGCGAGTAGCGCGCAATTGTTTCCGCGCTGTCGAGCGGGATGGGAGTAAAGGTAGTCATCTTGATGATGTTGGTAGCTAATTTGCTTGCTGTCTAAACTTCCAATATTAGCTGGCGGAAGCCAGAGCTATATACTAGCCTTGCAGTGCAGCCGTTACGTGGTTGATATTGATAGCAATTTGGAGGTTTGCAGTACAAATGAACGGAGCAATTCAATTGGTGCAATTGTTCCGCCAATGGACCAGAATTGTGTCGACTGGTGCAGCGTACCAGTCAGAGCTGGTCTGTGGTCTCAGGTTTGTTGAAGCCGTGAGTCACTACCAAAAGATGGCGCATCAGTGGACGGCCGGGTGGAGGACGGGGCAGCCCCGCAAGGAGATGGAGCAGAAGAGCGCCATTTGGAGGGGAAAGTCGAGTCAATGGCAGGAGGAGGATGGAATTGGCAGTGACTGTGTTTGTGAGTCAATTGGCAAGTGCTTACGGGCGCATCTTTTTTTGCTTCATTTTCTGCAGATTGCAATGACTGATGTTTGGTTTGCGTGGCAGAGATGAGTCCTGCTGCGCCGAGCTACCATGAGAGACATTGGCTGCGGAATGTCGGTAGTCATGGGATGCATCGGGGATAGGTCGCGGAAGAGATGGTCCTGGCCTTTACAGACTAATGAGAAAGCAGCTTCAATGCGGCATCTCACCACCTGCTAAAACGCTTGGTGTCTTGGCCGTTTGAGGCAACCGTCGGAGATCTGGTTGTAGAGCTGAAGAACAAGAGGTTTACGCCAGGAGCGACTCCACTGAGCCCGCGATTTTACGGGCACGGCACGGGCTTGGCTGGTGTAGTTGGGTAACACTTTTCAGCGTCTACTACAGTGGTCTGTGAGGGCTGAATGGCTCCAATTGCAGGCCCCGGAGGCGCATTCCGCTCTGCCCGGGGCAGTTTACGTATACATCAGCGAGCCTGTGCTCTCAATGGCTTGACTTTCCGTGGCCTTACTAGCCTGTCCAGAGTACGCAGCCAACTGCCGCATCCTGTCCCAACCGGGCGATTAGAAGCGAAAAGCAGAATCAACCACGCTTTCGCACGTTCGGCGGCCGACATGCATCGAGCCTTGATACTAGCTTCTGGCGCAGTGTCATGTAGTTGCAGAGTACGAGCTCGAGATACGATGCTGGTTGGTGTCGGTGGTACCAAAGCTCCTCTCCACGTCTACTTAATCCCTCTGCATCCTTCTCCCCTTGGTCCCCTTGGTGCCCTTGTTCTCCTCTTTATTACGGGCTACTAACCCATTATCCTTGCTGATACCCTGTGATGTCATGCATGTCGGCCGGAACACCCTCCGCTCCTTTCCAGGCTTCTTACTCGTTGTCGCCCGCCAATGGCCGTGACCCCGGGCCCTGCTCTCCTGCTTCGTCCAGTTTCCGCCCCTTCGCACACCACACAGGGACCTCGCTCACACACGCCGTCGCTTGCTGATCTCCCTGTGCCTGCCACGTGACGGGATTCCGTAGCCGTTAGTTCCCTGATTTAATATGCAATGCTGCTTCTCTGTATCGCCAGCCCTCACCGTATATCACAACGGCCTCATCGGCGTCCCTTCACCACCTCCCAAGCAGCACTCCCCATGACCGCGCCGCTGCACGCTTCACCGTGCGCATGACGGCCCGTCCCGCCATGCCAGACGCCCAAATGCACTGCGGCCCTTATGATGCGATTCCGGATACCGCATCGCCGGGCCTGCTCTTCCTCAGGAGCCTGCTGCCGGCCCTCGACTCGCTCGGCCCGTTTGACGGCGACGGCGGCCAGCCCAACCTCATCCACTACCTCGCGCCCGGCGCCACCTTTATCATGAACGGCGGCCCCCCTCTGCAGGCCGTCGACGTCTTGCAGATGCTGCCCAAGCGCGGCGAGCGCCTCAGCCGCTTCCACCACGATGTCCGCATGGCCTGCGACGTCGCGGCCGCCGATGGCTCCGGCCGCCGTACCGTCATGTACGAATCCACCAGCATCTCGACGTTCAAGGCAGACCCCGAAGCCGTCGAGGTCAAAGTGGCCGAGTTCAACGTCGTGGAGCTGGTCCCGGTTGCGGACCCCAACACCGGCGTGACGTCGCTCAAGGCTCTTCAGCTGCGCGCCTTCTTGGACGGCGCCCCGGTGACGTCAAGGGCTCAGATGATTGCAAAGGAGTGAATCGAGATGCCATGCTCTTGGCATCGGCGGTTCTCTGCCTTGAGACAAACTAAAACTAGTGGAACGCTCCTAGCCATGCGCTCGGCTTACTGGAGGAGCGCTCTCCGCTCCAGGGTACCAGTACTACACTAGGACCCTTCAACTGAAAGAAATGCTCCGCGTGAACGAGGAACTATGAATGAAATCAAGTCTGGAATGAATTATTTCTATATCTCGGAGAACGATATTCACGACACCAATGGCTCAGCCTAATGTTGTGCGAATGCTTTTATGCAATCGCTGGATCATCACCAAGTTTGTACTATAGCTCTACCTAATCAAATCAATCGACAGTCAAAAGCTGCTCAAAAAATCCTCCAAACTCCCTTGATTTATCGTGCAGATAGATTTCCAATATCCACTGTCTCATAAATCCGTCCTTACCAACTGTTGCCATGGACGTGGTATTAGCCTCAGTAATGTACAGCGCTATCTGATCATGCGCAATACGCTCATGCGGAAACGATCCGACAATGTGCCCAGCAATATGCGCGCCCCAGATCCAACCCTCCGCCTCGGCTGTACTTTTTGCAATGGAATATAGCTCCGCGCCAGTCATATCGGGTCGCTGACGATACTTGGCCTTGATCTTGTGCCACATAGGCTCCAGCGCATCGCGCACCTTGATCTTGCGCTCATCGTTGCCCAGTACGTAGGTACGCCCAAAGTCGGCTTCCCACTTCTCAAAAACGGGGCCCAGGTCGACAACGACAACGTCATCCTCTCCAATGATACGGTCCGGTGGATTGTCTTTGTACGCCGCCAGCGTGTTCGGCCCACTGCGTACGATGCGCTTATGCCAGTGCGTCTCGAGCCCGTGCCGCTCTTTGCCCAACGCGGCAACTTCGGCGCTCAGCGTCTTGTCGCTGAGACCGGGACGGATGAGAGTCTCTTCAATTTCTTTGAAGAGGGCAATAGCTTTGTTCTGCGCCTCTTTGAGATGCGCAACGCGGTCGGCTTCACTCATTGACATGGCGATGACGGATGAGGTGGGTACAATGCGTGTTGCGTGGAGGAGAACAGATTTAGGCGTGTATGATACCACTGTTATGTTCTTATATAATGTGGGCTAGATTTGGTGGTTCGCTTTAAAATCTGCAAAGGTTCAGAACTTTAATCACTCGGGCGCACACTGCTTTCTAGATGTTGGACTTTCCAAAAGCCGAGGTGTGCATCCACACGCCTGGTCAGTATGAGGCAAATTGCTCCGCAGCAGATCTTTACAAGAAGGCGCAATTGAATGAACATTCAAAGCCTCATGACGAAGTAAAAAAGCTACTTGCAGGCATATCATATAAATCAGTCATTTTAGGACCGAGCAATGCTTCTGATTGCGTCGCTTGCCTGGACAACAATCATCAATTACATGAGCTCCTCTACTCGGCTGGTATGCGACTCTTAACAGCACTTTCAAACGTGCTATGATCTCTGAACCGATTCTACGGGCTTTCCACCCCAAAACCTCAAAAAGGCCTCTTTTCTTGATGTAGCCTCTGGCAGCGGCTCTGGGTTCCTTTCGTCATCCTTGAGGGGCTGCCCGTCATTACCCACATTAGTTACAGCATTCTGCTGCTTTCCGAGGTAAAAGTTGGTCTGGAAGCACGCAGCAATGAGTGGAATAAACGCCAGCGCCAGAGCAGGAGCGAGGCAGTAAAAGAGCGTACGGCGATATGCCTCAATAATGCCCTGGCGCACCGGGCTGTCAAAGGCGTACAGGTTGCGCGCCGCTTTGACGTTGTTGAAGATTTTCTTGACCGTCGCTTCCGGTGTGCCGGCGGGCAGATGAGCACGCAGCTGGCCCGGCATCTGCGAGGACCAGATGACGGCAACGACGGCGCTGCCAATGGCGCTGCCAATTTTGGACCACAGAGACAGCAGCGAAATGGCGAGCGCGACATCCTGGTGAGGCACGCAGGCCTGCGATGCAACGCGCGTGCCGACGACCGACATGGCGCCGCCCGCACCAATGAGAATCATGGACATGACCATGGCGGCTGTGTTGTCGGTCGCGCGGTGGCCGGAGAGCAGGATGCCCATGCCGATGATCTTGAGGCACAGACCGAAGAGCTGGATCGCCTTGTAGCGGTGCGTCCAGCGCTGCAAGAGGCCAGCGATAGGCCCAAAGATGCAGAGGGCCAGCGTCATGGTGTTGCCGTAGTAAACCCAATCCTGCTGGCTCCAGGGCTTGGCCACGTAGACATAGGAGCTCCAGTACAGTCCGCGCATGTTGCCAGCGACTTGAGCTTATTAGCGTATGTGGAGCCAAAGTCGAAAAAGGAGAACTTACAAAAGTAGAAACTGTCAATAATAATGGACATGATGAATGTTTTGTCGAACACCAGTCGGCGCGGCGCACTTGGCATCTTGGCCCATTTCATCTCGTACACAACATACGCAATCAGCAGCACACCACCGACCACCATCATAGCAATCAGAGAGTGGTTACGCCAGCCGTGCTCCGCGTATGTTTTGAGAGAAAACGGAAGCAGCAGCAGCGACCATCCAAAACCAAGCAAAATCAAGCCAAAGGCGTCAATCTCGTGCCAGTTGCGCAGCAAGGCGCTGCCCCAAGACTCCTGCGGCTCAGTAGCCGCCGTGGCGACGATGAGGCCGCGCGGGCTGGTGTCGTCTTGCTTTTCAGCGATGATGTCGCCAGCAGCACGGCGCGCAGCATTGCTGGACGCCATGTTGATCAGGCCGTGTTTCTTGGCCTTGCGGTCGAGATAGATGAGCACGGCAATGGCAGGACCGAGCGCAACAGGCATGATGATGGCAAACATTCCATAGCCCCTGCAGATGTTAGTATGCCATTTCCCGGCACCAAGTTAAGTCTACCAGTGACTACTCACCATCTCCATTGGCCTCTTGAAGACATGGCCTCGACAATCTTACCCGAGAACCAGGTGTTGATGATGAACGGCGTCGACAGCAGCGACGAGACGAAGCCACGCCACTCCAGCGGCGTCAGATCGGCCACAATGATGTCGTTTGTCAGGTCCAACCCAGAACCACCCACCGCCACAAAGACCTCGCCGACAATGTAGGCCGAGATGCTCCTCGACGTGGCCGCAATCACGTAGCCGACGGCGTAGAAGAGCAGCGCCAGCAGGTACGTGTACGGACGCGAGGTGATGTCGGAAAACTTGGCCATGAAGGGCTTGCTGACGGCGCCGATGATGTTGGTGGCAATGGACAGCGTGGACAGCACGGTGCTGTGCTGCTTGTAGTAGGACGAGGCGTCGATGCTGTAGTAGGACGTCGTCGACGAGTCGAGCGAGTACGCCCACGCGCACACCAGCACGGAGGCGCCGACGAGGTAAAACGTCTTGCGGTCCGTCTGCGCCTCGCGGTACACGGCCTCCATGCGCGTCACGCCCGACGACTGCAGGACCTGGCCGACGGACGAGGTGGCCAGCGGCGCCTTGCTCGGGTGCGCGCCGGCCTCGTCGCCGGAGCCAGAGTCCCGGCCTCTCGCCGTGGGGGCGGCGGAAGCCTCAATGTCGACTTTTTTAGAGTCTGACATGTTTCCTTGCGAGTTCGGGGCTACTGTCCCTCGAGTGTCCAAATGTACGCAGTTCAGCGACTAGAATACCAAAGGGGGAAAGGCTTCGTACTTATCTCCCTACGTGAAAATGAAGTGCCGGACCTCAGCTAACAGAAAAGGAACCCTTGCATGGTCTTCCAGTAGCGTCTGCCTATCCATAATTTTTCCTCCATTCGCGCTACAGAATTGCTCACCAATACGAGCTAAAATCCAACCTACTTGTAACCTGACCACTCATCTAATCTAATCAGATGCGCCATGCGGGCCTCCCGACCCATCAGATAATTTTTTTCCTTGCCTGCCTGTCCATGACTCGTAATAGTTCGCAGCCTTGTCTGGGTTTCATTCTCCAACGGCTTGCCGGATATCGTCGTGTTTGTTGGAGAGACCTTCTAGCTAATTAACACCCATGTTTGCGATAATGAGTTGTCAAGAATTGTCGGCCGCCGCCGAGCTCTGAATCCCACCCGTCGCATTAGCTTACCCAGAATGGTAATGGAAATATGGAGCATATTTCGGCAAATTCATAAAAATTGAATGAATCTACAGTATAAATGAAAGTATATATTGTGGCTTTCGTTTTATATACAGGTTTAGCCGTTGTGGGCGCCTACTTCTTCTCATTGCTCTCTGTTCCTTCCTGCCGATCAGTCCCATCCTCGTTGAACAGGGTTTCTTGTGCTGCAGTAAATTATTAGCTCGCAAATTTCATCGTAAACCGTTTATCGCCGTAGGATAGTAACTTACCACTCCACAGCTCAGCGTATACGCCGGCTCTATCTATCAGCTCCCGGTGTGTGCCTTGCTCGGCCACCTGACCCTCTTTCAGAACAATAATCAGGTCTGAGTCAAAAATGGTGCGCAATCTATGCGCGACAAACACGCTCGTGCGACCCTTCTCGCGCAGGATGCCGTTGATGTTGACCATGAGCGCCTGCTCCGTGTGTGTGTCCAGCGCGCTGGTGGCCTCATCAAAGAAGAGCAGCGGAGGGTCCTTGAGCAAGAGACGACTCATTGCCAGACGCTGCTTTTCGCCACCAGATATCATCAGACCACGTTCACCGACCTTGGTTTCGTAGCCATCGGGGAACTTTTGAATGGTGTCGTGGATGCGTGCACGCTGTGCAGCTGCTACAACCTCTTCGTGGGTAGCGTCGATAGATCCATATCGGATGTTATGCTCGACAGTGTCGTTGAAGAGCGGCGTGTCTTGTGGTACGACACCGATGGCTCGTCTCAGGGAGTCAACCTGAACATCTCGAATATCCTGATCGTCGATGAGAATGCGGCCACCTTGAGCATCGTACGAGCGGAACAGGAGACGGAGCAGCGTTGACTTGCCGCAGCCACTAGGTCCGACAATGGCCACTTTCTTACCAGCCGGGATGGTGAGGCTCAGGTTTTGCAGGATAGGTCTGTCGACGTGGTAGCCAAAGTTAACATTCTCAAAACGAATTTCACCGCCCTTGGTCAAAGCAAGCTCCTTGGCGCCAGGCTTGTCAGTGATGCTGACGTTGACCTTTTGCAGATTGAACAGGGTTTCCATGTCGAGGAGCGACTGACGCAGCTCACGGTAGACGGAACCCAGGAAGTTGAGAGGCACGGAGAGCTGGAAGACGAGCTGGTTCACCATGACGAGGTCACCAACGGTCAGACTGCCCTTGGCGACACCATCAGCAGCAAAGTACATCATCGCCGTCAGCGCAGAGGAGAAGATGATATTTTGGCCGCTGTTGAGAAACGCCAACGAAGTAGCCACCTTGATGGAACTCTTCTCATATTGCTTCAGCGCGTTGTCGTAGCGAGCCACCTCGAACTTTTCATTGTTAAAGTACTTGACGGCCTCGTAGTTGATGAGTGAGTCGACTGCCACCGTAGACGCCTTGTTGTCCGCGGCATTAGCCTGCCGGCGGAATTTCGTTCGCCAAGCCGTAGTCCAAATCGTAAAGGCCGTGTAGCCGACCATGGTCAGGGTCGTGATGGCGGCAAACTTGGCGCCATACTGCCAGGTCAGGATGCCGCACACCATGCTGATCTCGAGCGCGGTGGGCAGGATGTGGAAGACCATGCTCGTCAGCAGGAAGCTGATGCCCTTGGTACCGCGGTCGATGGCGCGCGTCAGGCCGCCCGTCTGCTTGGAGAGGTGAAAGGCCAGGTCGAGGCGCAGCAGGTGGTCAAAGACGTTGCGGGCGACGGAGCGGATGGCCTTTTGCGCGACGGACGCGAAGACGGCGTTGCGCAGCTCCTGGAACACGGTGGCGCCGATGCGCGAGGCGCCGTAGGCGACAATCATGGCGCCGGCCACCGTCGTCGCCGTGCCGCCCAGCGCCGCCACGTCGACGTTCATCGAGTCGACGATGCTCTTGAAGTAAAAGGGCACCTGCACGTTGAGCACCTTGGCGCCGACGAGCAGCGCGACGGCCAGGCTGACGCGTAGCTTGGTGCCAAAGTCGCCCTTGGGCCAGAGGTACCGCGACATCTCCTTCATGATGGCCCAATCGGCCTTGCGCTGCTCCTGCACCGTCTTCTCGGGCGTCGCGAGCGGATCCTTGCTGCTCGTTGCGGCGGCGGGCTTTGCGGCGGTAGCGGCCCCTTTGGCGGCGCCGCCCACCGTCGCACCTTCTACTGTCGCTGTTGTCTTGATCGTCGTCGGTGTCGTCTTGGGCCGGGGCGGTGGTGCCTGTGGTCGTCGCGGCGCGGCGGTCGTCCGGAGCGGCTGTATCGACTGAAAACCCACGACGACGGGCTTCTGCGGCGCCCACGGCGGGCGGGTGCGCGCCGACGCTATCCCGTAGCGGGAGCACAGCATCGGCGCTCGTGAGGCGAGGCGTGGAATCATTGCTGTCTGGGCATCGTCCGATGTCTCAGATGGGAGAGTAAGAGTGGTGGAGAGAAAAGTAAAAGGCGCCTCAGAACTATCGGTCGGGGCGGTCGTCAGAAATGGGCGGCGGGCGCTGACCTGGCGGCTGGCTCTGTCGGCTTGCAGCAGCACAGCCAATCACAGAGAATGCAATAGAAGTACGGTCAGGAGAGGATTGATCCTCGTATCGCAATTTCCAAGTCGCCGCAGAGTAAACTATCCGGGACAAAAGGGTCGAGAGTAGAGAAGAAGAGGTCAACAAGGTTGCTGGTGGCGGAGGGCGGGCCAAAAGGTGGAGGCCAGACGCGGCGGGCTGGGATGAAGTCGACAGGCGGACCTTGTATGGTGTCATTGGCGCGGGCATACGGATTCAATTGTAGCGGTACTGTATTATGCCGAATAGTACTAGCTACTGGCACTCTCTAGGTGTTCGATTGGCTACGTCATTGGGCTAATCGATTTGTATTCGATTTATTCGTTTTGCGTGCTTGGCTGTCGCGTACCTATTGTCAGTAGCGCAGCATTTTAGCGCTGCGGTGACGATACTGTGTGTTTTGAGCCTCAGATCACTGCAAAAGCGAATTCATGGTACAAATATGCATCTTTTGCGGAAATTCAGTCTTTCTTGATCAATAATGATACACATCTTAAAAATATTCAAATGATCGTCACCGTGCTAGCCCGTTTGGTTGCGAAGCGACAAGTAGCATTCTCAAAACGAAGCTGTTAAGGAAGGAATCAGCATAACTGATACGCCGGCATGCGTTCTTCGATTGTTCTATTGGTAGACTAGCAAAGCACTCACCTGTCCTACTTCACCATCGATCCTTTTTTCCTTTACATTCCCAGAAATAGACGGGCACATAGTGACAGTATAAGCCAGCATTCCGCAAATCGTCCAATGTCTCAGATGGGCCGCGGCGCTATTGAGACAGCATCGCCGTACCCAATAAAAGCCGCCCACAGAGACACTATTATGTGGAAAATATTGACCGCAAGAAACCTTTTGAGGCATGCTGTTTCTTTATAGAAGCTTCCTCGAAATGAGTATATAAGCCAAGCCAGGCGCTCTCTCCTTCACCCGTCTTGTCTGTTCAAATCATCACTCACTTACACTCTCCACAAACTCCTCTTCTTCCAAACCGCCAGACTACCACTTGAACAATGAAGTTCGCCATTGTTGCTACTCTCGTCGGCCTTGCCGTCGCTGCCCCTGTCGGTCTCGCCGATCAGGCTGGCGATGCTCTCGGCTCGGCCACCGGTGTTCTTCCCGGTGGTCTTGGCAACGCCGTCAGCGGTGCCACCTTGGGCATCACTGGTGCTGTCGACGGCGTTCTTGACGGCGTCGAGAACGCTATTCCCGGTGGTGTAGGTAGCGCTGTCAAGGGTCTCACCAACACCGTCGGTGGCCTTACTGGCTCTATCACCAACGGCCCCGGCAGCCTCGGCCTGAGCAATAGCCTCGGCCTGACCAATAGCTTCGACCTGAGCAACGGCCTCGGCCTCGACAAAGTTTTTGATGGCAAGAAGTAAATATCACGTTCAAATGCTAGCCGCTGTTACTGTAAGTACAGAGATTCGTTAAAGACTGGGGGTACCATTTAGCTGACCGTTGCCAGGAAAATTCCAATCTCAATAGTCTCTCGAGATCTTTGCATGAAGACTCGAGCAAAATATATACGATGCCATTAAGCGTCAGAAATAAATACAACATTTTGCTACAAACTTATTTACGCGAAAGTGTGAGCCGGCCCGTAGTTGATAGATCATGTCCAACTTTAGAAACTCGAGAGCTAGTGGCTTACTGCTTATAAATGGTTTCTGCCTTCTGAGACCTGGTTTACTGATGTTTCACTAATCAAATTTCTTTCGCCGCACCCATACTGTCAGGGGGCTAAGAGGATGCCGCGTTGCAGCTCGCTTCTCTGTCTTTGACATCACCCAACCTCTACCCTCTGGCGCAAGAAACTCGTACAGCGAGAGGAGTACGGCTGGATAGACCATCATCTCGCGGGTGGCAAAGGCCCTGCCTTTACACATGGCTGGTCCACCACCTACATTACAAGTCAGCGCAACTGCACCACCAAAAGGTGCAAACACGGTCTGAGAACTCACTGTATGGTTTCATAGTGCCCATTTCCGCTGTTCTCACCAACTTTCCGTTCTTGTCCTCTGTTTCACGAATATGTCTCTGCGGGAGAAACTCTTTCGGGTCGGGGAAAGCCTCGGGATCCATCTGGTGCAGGTCCTGGGGACAGTGGACATAAGTGCCCTCCTTCACGAAAAAGGCCTGCTCCTTGCCGCGCTCGCCAATGATCATGTCCTTGACGGTCTGCTTCATGGCCCAAGAGCCAGTGTACAATCGTAGCGTTTCAATGTAGGCACCCTTGAGCAGCGGGCACTTTGTGAGAAGACCGTCCACGTCAACGTGCTCCAGCTCCGGCGCCAACCACACCGCCGCCCCAAACTCGTTGCTGGGCTGCGCCACACGCACGTACGGCGCAATCTCCTCACGAATCTGCTCCACCAGCACCACGTCGCGCGAAATCTCCCAAATCATCCAGGGCACGAGCGAGTTGGCGTTGGCGTTCATGGCCCAGGCGATGCCCAGATCAGCACCGGCACGGCCTTGCATGGACAGGTTCACGCGGCGAAAGATTTCCGCACGCCCCTTCATCATGGTGCTCACGTTGTCGAGGTCCTGCCACTTGATACCGGGATCCTTGCCGTCCAAGTACTTGTCCATAGCCTCGTGGTACTCGTAGGTGCACTGCCGAAACTTGCTGGCGGCCGCGCGGGCGAGGCCGACGCTGGGCACGGGCAGCCACGACGGCAAGATCGACATGAGGAGGAACCCGGCGTCGTACTTCCACATGTGCTGCCAGGCGTCGGGGAAGTTGTCGACAAAGTTGGTGCCAAAGAAGCCCGGGTTGGCCGTCTTGGCGACGTAGTTGCGCACCAGCTCCATCAGGTCGGCCTGCACAAAGGCCTCGCCCTTGCTGTCCTCGACGACCTCGGCGCCGGCATTAATCTCCCAGTCAGCCTGGTCGGCGGGCGACGAGTTGAAGGTGACAAAGTCGGCGACGGTGCGTTTGACGTGGGCGAGCGTGGCGTCCATCAGCTCTCCCAGGCCGCTTTCCGTCAGGAGGCCGGCCACGTTTTCGCTCATCTGATCCATGATGCTGAGGAAGATGGCCGCGTCGGGCTTGGACAGGCCAAAGTTGGAGCGCAGCAGCGCGGGCGTGAGGAAGTCGTTGTTGGCGACGGAGCGCGGCTTGTTGAGCACCGCGGCGGTCAGGCCCGGGTTGGAGATGAAGCTGTGGGTGCTGCCAAACAGGCGGATGCTGAAGATGCCCTCTGGGTACAAGCCCCGGAGGCGATGCAGAAACCATTCCTGCGCGGCGAGGAACTGCGGCGCGTGGCCGATAAAGGGGATCAGGTAGGGATGCTCGCGGGGTGCTGCGGGCTGGCCATCTTTGGCGAGACGAGAGCGCGGGCTCGTTTTGAAGTAGTTTGCGATGAAGATTAGTGTGAGGAAACCGGCGACAGCTGCCCACACTGTTGAGCGTTCAAGCTGGCTGGTATATGAGGTGAGAGCATCGCGTGCCCGGTCAAGATGCTCCATCTTGGCAGCAAGCTAATCTATCGGCGTGGACTGTTCAGTAGGACGAGATCTAGAGGCCAGGAGCGGTTCATTGATCACTATATCTCAACTTTCTGAGCGACGATGGCGAATCAGTGTGATTGCTACCACTAATGTAAGAGTCGTTGAGAATCCAGGGATGCGGGTGCATCCTTTGCCTATTTTTAGTCAGGCCAGGTAGCGCAGTTGCTTCAATCTGGCGCTAATGCCTCCACTAAAACTGTCGTTTGGTGCGTATCTTACGGCAAGCAGGCACTAATTACAGTTTGGCCTTCAGTGACTGGTCAGCCTTGACGGGGCTCTAAGAGGCGCTATTTGTCACGCACAGGTACCAGGCTGTGACTGCGCTAGGGGCACCATCCCACAAAAGGTGTTATTTTATATGCATTTATCCATAAATTAAGGGAGCCACCCCCTTAGGGTGTCTCTAGGCGTACAAGCGCCTATTATACTAGTTGAAACCAATTAACTAATTACCTCTATAACTAAAAACAACCCTATATAATAGTTATAAAC